>PYAF01004537.1:437050-463527 GCA_007407185.1 Glycine tomentella | reverse complement strand
AAAAAAAAAAAAACAAGTCTACGTATAAACCGTCATCCCATTATAAGTAATTATATATGATGATAAGTTTTGTTGAATTTTATAATAATTATTTTAAAAATTATATAATAATAACTCTTGATTAATTGATAGTATAATTTTTTTTCTATTAACAATGTATAATCATTAAAGTATAAAAGTAAAATACTTTTAATTATACTTATGATATTTAATTTTAACAAATTTAATAAACATATAATTTAGATAATGTAATTTATAATTTAATGATCATATTTTGTATTAAATCATATGGGAGCGAACACTTTGTCGCATAGAAAATAATATTTTTTGATACCACGGTATAAATAATAATGACTTAAATCCATTTTGGTTCTTACGTTTTTAAGATTGTATGATTTTAATCCCTAAAAAACTTATTAAACATCTGTTTCTCACATTTTCAAAATTTAACAGTTTTGATCTATGGTTATTGTGTCATCAATTCGTTTAAAAAAATTGTTGACGTGAGATGTTAATAATAATATAAAATTAATATATTAATGTGATAAATGACATATAGTTCAACATATAATATGTAACATTAATAAGGTGTTGTACATAGATAGAAAATAACATTATTTTGTTACAAATTATAAATTGATTACTCATACCAGTTTTCTATGATAACTAAAATACTGACATGTAACGTCAATATATTATTAATATTACGTTAGTATATATGTTTGATTGTTATATTATTTATCACATATTATTACATCAGTATGTGTTATATATAATTTATTATGAGATGCTTTGGGTTATATAAGTAGATGTGAACCAAATTGTATTTTAAAAATGGTTAAATGTGTTTTTAGTTTATGCAAAAAAAAAAAAGATAGTGATTACTTGTATTCCCTGCAAAAATATTTGTCTTTCTTTGGTATATAATTTTTGTGAAAATGTATCTTATATGCGCAGTCCCTATTTTCATGAAGGATAAAAAGGATACAACTATAGTGTATTTGGTAAAGCTTTTGACGAGAGTTTATAAATTTCTTTGACTAATTTATAAGTTATTTTGATCAAATACGTTTGATTAAATTAATTGATAAACTAACTGAAAATTTATCAACTAAATAATAAATATAAAGAATGGCTTTGCTTGTATTTCGGAATGAACCATTTTCTAAAAGTCTTGTTCCTATAGATTTCAGTTCTGATCAGCTAGGAAGAATTTGCTCCGATGATATATGGAAATTAAGTGGAGCATACATAAGTGTCCAACCTTTATTTTATTTTTTGTTATTTTGGTAAGTGAGGATATATAAAATCAAAAATATGATCTACATTGTTTTATTATCAGAAAAATTCTAACAATCTATATTTTTTTTCATATCACTAATAACATACATCTTGATGATTAAGTTCTATATATATAGTATATGTTTGAAGTCTCTGAGTTCATTCTCATAAAAGTGCAATACACAATCTGTATAAGAGAGTAAGAGTTTGAAGGACTTACAAAGCACTCACAGATGACTTGATTCACGGACATTAAACGAAAATAACAATGACGAAAGATATTTATAATCTTGATTTTTTCATACTTGATCTAATTATTTTTGTTATTTATGTATCAACATGATTAAATCATAAAATATATTTTAGAACATATATATATATATATATATATTTGTCTTGAACTGCTCTTTAGGCTTTAACTTTATGTGCATCAGCATAATTATTTGTCTTTGACGACAAAGTTGAGAAATCTGTTTTTGCGCATGCTGATAGATGAAGTGATGATATGTAATCAATAATGGAAGCTAAACAGTGAAGATTTCCCCCCTCTCCCTTGAAGTTCCTGAATAATCAATAATTGAGGACAACACATATACACAATTTCAGAGGACAGAGATTTGCATGAGATATCTTGGAATATCTTTAAAGAAATGGATCCTTATATGTGTGCCCTACAAAAAAGAAGCAATAGGGACAGCAAAGGGGAGGAACCTAATTTGGTATGTACGATATTTTTTTTTGATCATTTTGGCTTGTTTGGATGTCCATCGGTCATTGTCTTGGATGCAGCAAGAACTATGGCTTCACGTTTTGCACAGTACAAAGTTAATTAATGCCTATATCATTATCCACGTACCCTTTTTCTCTCTCTTAAAAGTAATCATATTTTAAGACATTGTTGAATACTAAATATAAGAGTTAATTAAGTTCTTAAATTTTTTCAAAATTTGAATTTTAGTTCCTAAATTTTTATTTGCCTAGTTAAGATGTTAAAACATTATTCTATGAAGATTTTTAGTTCCTATTTAGATGTAAAAACATTATGTACAATTTTTTAACTTATATTAACAGTAACAAATGCATATAATTACGTAGGAAAAAAATATAGACTTTATTACCTGAAATATCCGTATGTTAATAATTTTTATAAATAGTTAAAAAATCAGTCAAATAATCTAATTGAATTATTATGATTAATTAATTGATATTAATAATATATGTTAAATTTATCTTATTTATTAAGATATTATAAATTAAATCGTAGGGTTTACCTATATTAACAGTGTAGATTATTAAAAATAAGCAGTATAAATTTGATGTAAGTCTTTTAGATTTATACATGATGTCAATGAATCCTATCATATATATATATTAGAGTTCTAAAAATTAGACTTAAGTCTTTAGAAAAAAGACTTAAGTAATTTTGAACCGAGACGAGTCACAATTTAAATTAACAATTAACTCCATTCGATGTCATGAAATGTTATAAAACATGACAACTAGAAATATTTAAATATGTCATTAATATTTTTTTAAGAGATGAAATAATAATTATTCTTTTGGATAATATGACAATGTATATATATATATATATATATATATATATATATATATTACGTGTAAAACATATTTCAACTCTAATTTCCTACTTCTAAAGTTGAGATTTAATTGATCATAAATTCTAAGTTATGGTACAAACCACAAGCGGTCTAGTTAGCTCAATTAATTATACAATATGTGTGAATTATTTGTAAATATTTTATAATATTTAAGTTTGATTTTTACGAGAAAAAAAAAACTGATGTATTTTCTATCTAAGACAGTCTTCCTTATATTGGATAGTATTGTGTATCCAACTCCTCTTATTTAATTGAGCAATAGAAAGTAAAGTAAGTAATGCCAAATTGCCAATAGTTGATGAGACAATCAATGATTGAGATGTTACATACATAACAAATCCTACATGTTAAAATATCAGCAATTTTTTTTATTAACGATTGAGATTATTTATTTTATTTTTTGCTTAATTTAAATTAGCTAAATCTTAAAATTATTATAAGGAGTAAAAGTTTTATTTAAATATTTAAACAATTATATATTCAAAACTTATATTCGAGACTAACAATTAAACAAATAATTATGTATTAATTGATCTAAATTTGTATGATTTATCAAATTATCAAGTCTCTAAATTTAAATTAGCAATGAACGATCAGAGTCCCCAATTAAATTATAATTTTACAGTTGACAAAACAAGGCAAGGGATTAGACGAGGTGACTTTCACACAGTTTCACATTAATAATAATACCCGTGACTTTTGATTTTAATCAGATTTAGGGAACATAGAAAACCTGTATAAAAGTTACGGGGGAAAGAAAAGTGATTCAAAACTGAAACATCGTGGAAAATTGTCAATGCCTTATGTATTTGTGTTGGATATCCATTGATTCGATTATTCATTAAAGTACTTATCCCTTCAAATTAAAAATCTATTTAGATTCGAGTATATACATGTTATATAGGACTGAGCGATAAATCTCATTTTAATCTTTATTAAATGGAGTTAAGCACTTTTTTTCTTATCAATTTTGGTTTTAATCTTCATAAATTTTTTATTTGCGTTTAGTCCTTTACAATTTAATCTATTAAAAGTGATATAATTTCAGTTTTTCCATTAAAAATTTAAAGCACGCTTCTTTGCATATATGTTAAAATATAAAAGTTAAAAAATGAATATTTTTTTAAAATAAAGTAAAATTAGTAATATTTAAAGGATAAAAAAATATTTAATTCAACCAAACTTTATAATAGTCATAGCTAAACTTTTGGGATTTGAAATTAATGGGGTTAAATCATAATAGTTTTTTATTATTTAATCTACGTGCTTTGTGATGTCATATTGCTTTATCTGGAAAACAAAGAAGAACATGGAAGGAAAAAATTAACTAATATAAATTCCACTTAACGAAAAATAAAGTGAAGAAAAACTAGGATATATGCTATGACAGTATTTAAATGTGTTTAATTTTAATTTATCTATTGATCAAAATAATTAATAAATTATTTTCATCAAAATTGAAAAATTAATTAAAATTTACAAAAATAATTTTTTACATGATATTGTTAACTGACTTATCTAATTAGTAAATTAACCATTAAGCGTACTAGTAAAGACATAATAATATATGTAAAAGATATATTTATGAATTTTATATAACTTTTTATTTTGTATAAAAAGTCAAATAACTATAAAATTTTAATTTTGATGAATTACTAATATAAAAATAATTTACACTTTCAATCAATTAAATTGTTGTTGGTATGACTTTTAAGTAATAATTTATAAAAAGAAATTTTTTATTATACATCACTATCTTTGTGATTAATCATAATTAATGTAAAAAAATAATTAGAATTAACTTAATGGTTGAAGATTTGATGTAATATATATGAGTTTGAATCTCAATGTAATCATTACACACAAAAAAGTTTACAATATAAAATGTCTTTATAATTGTCGGCAAATAACCGATATACTTGCAAAGTTAACATTGGATATTCTTACAGTGTTTGACATTATTATAAAGGTTTTGTCATAGTCATTGTTTTTCACTTTGTTGCTCCATTTTTGGATGCTTTTCCATTTTCTTTCTTACCGGAAATGCTCTTTGCCTCCCTAATCCCCATGCCCTCATGTCGTTTATCTGATTGTCTCACTATAAATGTGCGGGTTTCTCTCAACTTGTCTAGCAACTAATTAGGGTTCCTAGATAGCTACATGAACTCTCACATCCAATAGTAATCTCTCGAGAATTCTCTCTCTCAGTTAGGTGGCATAACTTTTTCACAACCAAATATTAAAGAATTAATAGATCCTGAAAGAGCAAGCCTGCGACATTAAGGTAATGATCCAAATTACATATTATATTGTTAATTTGTTCAAAGAAACCTAGCTAGCTAGCTTTACCAGGTATACTTTTTTATTCGAATTAATTACCTCTTTTTTTTTCTTGTTTTTAGTTCTTTGGAACTTTGCCTAATAAATTATTATTAGTGTTCTAAGGTTGGACAGGGTACCGGTTTTTGGTTTTTGGAATTGTTGGAAAAGGTATGAAATTCTGGGTAATTGGTGTACCATTCAACAGAAAGAGTTGAAAATTGAGAAATGTTCATATGTCCAAGCCACCATTAACAAAAGCTAACTGGTTGGTGTACCTTTTTCTTGCCCTTGTTTGTAGCCACTTCCAATTGAGCATCACAATATAGAAGGCTAGACGAACATATTGAAAAAGAAAAATTAAGAGGGAGAGAAAAACAGGTTAATAAGGAAAAAAATACGTATGTACAGATTGAACTTGAAATGAAACTAATTAAGCACAATTAATTATAACATTGTGATGCATATCATATCATATCTTTCCTTTTTCTTTTTAGTTTCCTCCCATCTTCTGTAAAAAAAGGAAAAAAGAAAACAAAACGGTTATGGGTACTGATAAACTGTGAATAGTGGCACTCGGTTTCAATGAAGACTTCTTAGACACAAAAAAGTTTTTTTAAAAAAGAATCAAAAAGTATAGCAGCAGCAGAGTGCTTTAATAAGCAGGCAAAAATCTCCGTAACCCTAAGTTAATTTAATTGTATGTGTTTAATTATATGGGCGAGATTAATTAAGTTCCAAAATAAGACTATTACTGCAATTAATTCAAGCTTATATATTACAAGAGTATGGTCAATCAATCTATTTATCTATGTAATTATCTTTCTACCTATCTAATTTTTTGATAATTTTAATTAAAAATAATTTGAGATGCCATATATATATATATATATATATATATATTTGGCATTCCATAATACAATTTGGGAAAACACGCACATACGTTCAATTTGAGAACACACACAGATGTATATATGATCATTTAGAATAAGTTTCAATTAATATTGAGTACAATAGTTAGTAATTACATAGTTGCTTGGTATAATGATTAGTATAGTGTGTTAATTTTGGTTGTTGGGGGCAGTGATCGAAGATCATGGCCTCTTCTAGCTACTCCAATTCTCCATGTGCAGCCTGCAAGTTTTTGAGAAGAAAGTGCATGCCTGATTGCATTTTTGCCCCATATTTCCCACCAGAAGAGCCACGTAAGTTTGCAAATGTTCACAAGATATTTGGTGCAAGCAACGTTAGCAAACTCCTCAACGAGGTTCAACCCCATCAAAGAGAGGATGCTGTGAACTCTCTGGCCTATGAAGCCGAAGCAAGGATCAAGGATCCAGTGTATGGTTGTGTTGGGGCCATTTCAGTGTTCCAAAAACAAGTCCTTAGGCTCCAAAAGGAACTTGATGCCACAAACGCTGATTTGATCCGCTATAGTGCTTGCACTGAAATGCCAAATCTTGGAGGGAGATCAAGGATGAGTACTGATGATGGAGGAGGTGGTAGTTCCTCATCACTTGCTCACTCTCATGGTTTATATTATCCTAATTGGAACAATGATCCTTGTGAACATTATAATGGCTACCCCAGAGGGGATATATAAGACTATGTGGTTCATTTTCAAACTCTCCCTATGCATCAATTAATTATCATATATATATATATAGTCACGTATTAAATTTCAAGTTACCCA
Organism: Glycine tomentella; assembly: GCA_007407185.1. Taxonomy (NCBI): domain Eukaryota; kingdom Viridiplantae; phylum Streptophyta; class Magnoliopsida; order Fabales; family Fabaceae; genus Glycine; species Glycine tomentella. The sequence goes on along the minus strand of PYAF01004537.1, from coordinate 456,615 downwards.
TTTAGGGTTTTCTTATATTGTAAAGTATTGGATCAAGGGGGTCTTATTTCTGAGTATATATCCCTGCCAATATGAATATAATAGTGTATATATATATATATAATGATAAATGATAATCAATGTCTTTAGAGTATTAACTAAAAATAAAATAAAAATATTAAAATATATAAAATTGTGTTGTTCATAATATTTTTATATATTTTTTTATTTATATATAATAAATTTTTATTTTTTATTTTTTAATCAATATCCTAAAAGTACTTATCAATAATAATAATATTGATTTGTTATTGTGAGACAATCCTATCGGAATATATAATACCTATATGTTATTGTGAGACAATCCTATCTGAATATATTAAGCTAATGAATTAATCTCTTAAACCAATAAATTGACTTCTCTCTTACCTTACCAATCTAAAACTTGTATGCTTTATTCTCATTGGCAGGGATACCGATACATGTGTTCTCATTTATAAGAAAAAAATAAAATCCATACTTATTAAGAAACTTAATTAATTGATTAAATTGTATCATTTATTTTAAATTAAAATAAAAAAATTATAAATTATTTTTTATTGAAACTTGATATTAAATAAATAATATTTTTAACATAATTTCATTAAATAAAATAAAAAATAATCAAAATTTACTTATAAAAGAAATTTATTTTTTCTTAATGAAAAAAAGGGATGGAGAAATTGATACCCCTCTATTTTTTCTGAGAAAATTAAATTATCTCCAAAATGGCCCCACGCATTACAAGCCACACACCGACTGACTTATTTTTAAGGCTAGGATGTTAGCTAGCCAAATGGAATCTAGGTCATTGGACTACTTTTTATTTAATATTTTGATATTATTTTAATATATATATTATATAATGCCACCTACCTTTTCAAGAATGCACTCCAGTTTCCAGGTACCTACTTTTATATATATATATATATATATATATATATATATATATATATATATATATATATATATATTCCTATCTTCTAAGGAACCCCTGTTCGTTCGGTTTGCAACAATCCAATTAGTTTATCTGACAAAAAAACATTAGACATTCCATCTTCAGAAACCAAAACTTTTGATGTTATTTGACGCACAATAATTTCTATATGTCTATTATGAATGTGAACTTCCTGGGATCGGTAAACTTTTTGAATTTTATTAATCAAAGAAATACGACTTTGCGCTATCGTTAGCTCAGCACCAATCAAGAATCCCCAAGAAATGCCAAGAATTTTTGTTATACGCCCATTCCAAATATCAACTCTCTTTTCTAGGTTCATCGATATTGAATCAATCGAACGAACTTTTAGGTGAAAATCTCATAATGCCCTTCACTAGATATCTAGCCTAGCTACGCAACATGTGCCTTATACTAATTAGTTAAACTATTTATAGATAAAGGCTTACATATATAGCCTACAAAGATAGCAGGGAATATTAATTTTAAATTTAGTGTTGATTTTTTTATGTTTCAAAGATAGTAATTAAATATATTTACGTTTATTTAATATTTTCTTTATAAAATATGAAGATGTGTATCAAGTGAGAATGCACTTTCTATGTGAGAATATTGAAAGAATAAATATTAGCCATTAAATTATATCATAAATAAAATCAAAATTAAAATACAAATTATGTGATTTTCTTAAAAGTGGCATCACTCTTTTAAGTGATTATGTAACTTTAAATCTTAGTAACTCCTTATATATGATTATATGTCCCAAAAAGTCATTCTTTCACAATATATATTTCTTTTAAAATGATATATATATATATTGTTTAATTATTTATTTATTGATTAATTGTGAGATTAATTTATTGAAAGATAGTGTATAATTTGACTCAAACAGAAATAAACTTAATTTCCTCCCTCCCATGTCGTGTTTCGCTTTTCCAATCTTTCCCTTAATAGAGAATTATATTACTTAATGTGAACTAATATATTGGTGGTGGCCATGGCATGGGTACATGACATTGTTTCTGCGCTTTACGGCACATAATTTGCCGACGTATCCTTCACTTCTATGCTGGTCAAAGAAAGTGAAACAGTTAACGTGTTGACTTTCCTTATGCAATGTCTCTTAATTTGCCATTTTTCTAAAAAAGGATTATCCGAAAGAGAATACTATTATTCATGGGAGATGTGTTCGCGAAAGCAATTAATTTCCATGTCCTCCCTCCATATTTCAACATTATGAATTATGAATTATGATTATCAGAATCAAGTAAGTATGAGTGGCACGGATGCCAAGGGATATATAAGGGGATTGTTGTGTTCTTGTTCACGCATTTGATCACAATTGGGTCATTCAAGTTTCAATCCACTAAGACAAGTAAGGTGCATGTTGCTGGTATATATATCGGGGAACTTGGTTTAACAATGCTCTTATCAATGATTATAGTAAAAATTGACAATTTTATCATAATCATAACTTACAATTATATAACAATATAAAACTTATTTGCATTATCATATAATATATATATATATATATATATATATATATGTCTTTAATATATTCCTAGCCTAAATACTAATTTTTATGATAGCATATTCGTGTGTATAGATGGATATATTACAAGTTTACTTTTGATGTGCATGTCAAACTGCTGAATATGAGGTTAAGTGAGCATATGTTAGCTTTCGGCTGAGTGATACCCTGGTTTAATAAAAAAAAATCTAATATTTAAAAAAATTGATATAATTTTAAGAGATTATGTTATATAAGTAAAAGTTGAATTGTGTTTGGTTACAATAATAATAAAACGGATTTTTAACTTATTTGAATGTGATGATAAAAAAAAATCCTTTTTTTGTTACAATAAAAGATTTTATAAGCACTTCTAGTATAACATGCTTGTTTATAAAAAAAATGTTCTATACACATTAAAAAATTAAATTGGATAATAGTAAAAAATACTCAATTAATTAAACATTTTTATTGAAAATGATTAAATAATTAAAGAAAAAATGGATTATGCACTATTACATTATTATCCAATCAAAAATTACTATATAATATATGATAAATTTATTAATTTTTATACTAATTATCTTAAAAGTCATATCAATGATAATTTGTGATTGAATTATAGTGTAAATAATTAAACTCATAATTAAATATAATTACTTCATATATTTTAAAAATATAATTAGATATGTTTTAAGTATTAGTTCATAAATAATTAAATAATTTTATTAAAAATGATTACTATATTTTTCTATAAATAAGAAAATTTAACGGTCATCAAGATGCAAATATATAATGCATGCCCAAGGAGTGCTCATCATACACTACAAAAAATATCAATACACATGTTTTGCATTATTGCTTATTATAATGATAAGCATGATAGTGTATTATGTTAGAGTACAAATGTGAGTTAAAGTCCTACATCGGATAGAAATAAAAAATTTGAACATTATAAAAGTGAGGAGAAGACCCATAAATCTGAGTATTAAGGTTTTGTGTTAAGATGTGGTGTCTATTTCACTATGGTTGCGTGTAAATCTTTCCATATTTATCCCCTTGATTTTCCAATAATTATCATGTGGAAGAGACTCACACTTGAGGAAAAAATTGATAGAGTGCTTGACAAAATATCTTGAGGGACCAATGTATAAATCTTGATATTAATAATATCACTTTTGTATGGACGATTCTAAACATTCAATAATATTATTCAAATATTAATTCCTTTTATAATTAATTATCTATGATATTATAATATTTTTCTAATTTATTGATAACACTCAGTAAGTTACTCATTTTTTTTATAATTCTTATGCCTTCGTTTGTTATTGGATTAGAAAATTTATCTGTAACTTTTTTTTATGAAAAAATGTGAGAAACATTAATTATTTTATACAAGACAAAAAATTACGAAAATGTGCAAAACAATATTTTTGCTATAATTTTTTAAACAAACTTATGGAATTGATCATATTTTTACCAAAATTATTGCAAAAAATTGAAATTTTTTTAAAGAAAATTCATAAGAAAATAAAAAATTAATAGAAAAATTTACCTAAAAGACCCACAAGAAAAAATTGTAGATTAAAATAATATTGTACCAGTTTTCTTAAACTAGAAGGAGGATATAAATTTCATAGGATGGTTTTGAATGCATAAAACAGAATATCTTTATATTATAAACTGACAATTAATTAATGAAATATGTAACGTATAAATAGTCTTATTAAATTAGTTATAAGAGCTAATGTTATAAAAGACAAAAACTTAAAGTATAATATTAACATAAAATTATCTATGAAAATAATAATAAAGAGAGTCACTAAAGTTTACCTTCTTTATGCTCTTTCTATGACTAAAAGTTTGTAAATTTTTTGTAATCTTTTTTTGGGTCAGTATGACAAATTTTTATTCTCTTTAAATGACTTAAAATCATTAACAATTAAGAAGTAAATATAATGAAAATATAAATAATTTTGAATACTCATATATCTATGTGTTGTGATTTGAGTTTGATATTTTTGTAATATATATATATATATATAATATTAATCATAAAAATTATAGTATGACTTTTAAGATTATTATTATTATAAAAATTAAAATAATTTATCATACATGTTAGTTTATATTTGAATAATATTGCGAATATTGGTTATGAACTCATACTTCGCCTTCAAAATATAAGTTGGTCCTAGTTTGGGGAGTCGTCCCGACGGGGGGGCAACGCTCCCGGAGCTTTTCGAGGCTTGGTACTATTATGGGTCTGAAATTTATTATTTATAGTTTGAACTTGAGCTCATGAATAATTATGGTGCTTAAGATTTCTAAGTCTATATATTTCCTTATAATATGAGTTTATTGTAATGAGTGTGTGAGGAGAATATAGAGAATAGTTGGGATAAACATTGTGTTTTATTTTATTCCCTTTCTTTTTTTTTTTTATTTTCTCGATTATTATGTGATTACTCAGTAAAATTATTTATATTTTCAATACAATCATATAATAATTACTCATAATTTTATTTTGCAAAAAAGAAAAGTTTGGAGAGGCAAGACACTACTTGGTCCCTAAAATCATGCACTCCAATATGGTTGTAAAAAGTGCAACTTATGGGTCGGTATTATATTAGATAATTATATATTGAAAACTACTTCATATATAATAATTTTTTTTGTTATTTTATGGACTACATCTCAAGCGTGTTGCAATTTATTGTCCCTTCTCTCTACAGCCTTTTTTGTGAAGCAGCATGGGCTGTAGATCCAGATGATCTAATATCCACTTCGAGTGTTGACGTATATTTTAATTTGGATCCAACCTCATCTCATGGTGGTTTCGAAAATAGTCGTTTGTCAGTTTAACACTGAAGTTGAGTACCGAAGTTTAGCTCAAGTCACTTCCAATATGCTTTCGATTGAAACATTACTCAAGGATCTTTTTGAAGGAAAAACTCATGGTGGTTGTTAAGCTTTCTTCCAAATCTCACCACCTTGATTTTTCTTCTTAGGAGGAAGTGAGTATTGCGATAGAGAGAGCATTTCTCCAACTGCCTCTGGGTAGTTTGTTAAGTCGATTAAACTTCCACCAAAGTATGAATAGTAGACTAAACTACTCGTGCAATCTTGTTAATCTTGTTATTTCTCAATAATATCAATCATGTTAATCTCTATCTCTCTCCTCTCTCTCTCTCAAACATCTATCATTTTGTTTTTAAGAAGGAAAATAAAAATAAAAATAAACAATTTTTTGCGATAGGTGAAATTTTATTTGAAACAATGCTATAAGATTCCATGCATGTGTTGACGAGACGAAAGGGTTTAAGGAGTGTTGTTCTGTGAGAGGTGATGGAGTTGTTGCATCTAGCAATTTTGGGTTGGCTGATTAACCCATTTTGGTCACTTTTATCAACAAAAAATTAAAATGAATCTCTTCTAAAACCAATCAGCATTTGTGTGTTTTGATGGTTTATCAGGTCACATCATGCAACTAACAAGCCAACAACCATAACTAACACCTTCTAAAACATATCTAAGACCTTCCTAAAACACTTAAATCAGAGTTGACATAATTAATAATGACTGTCTTGTTAAAATCTATAATTAGGGTATTCGCGGTTTGGATTGGATCCGTTTTGAAGCAAAAAATCATCCGATCCAATTCCTTCGGTTTGGTCATTTGATCATCCATTCAGTTTGAATTTTTTTCAAATCCGATCCAATCCAATTCAATTTTTTTCGATTTGGATTGGATTGGTTTTCGATTTTTTAAAAAGTCTAAAAATAAAACTTATGAGACTTATTTTTATCAAAATAAGGAGTATCTAACATAAACAAACACATTCATTGGACAAAAATAAACATCATTTTCTAATTTTCATTAGACAAACACGTTAATTGGACAAAATAAGGAGCAATGTATTGAATTTTTGGTTTTTGGACTATGATGGGAAATAGGCCCAAGTAGATAAAGGGTAAGGTATGGTTTATAATTGGATCGGTTTTCACCGGCCAATCCGAAAACGATCCAATCCGGTGAAAATTTTCGATTTTTTTCGATTTTTCGATTTTCGGTTATTTCGGTTTTCGGTTTTTCGGTTCGGTCACCGCGGTTTTCATCGGTTTGGATCGGTTGATGAACACCCCTATCTATAATGATATAACAAGTTATTGAATTATTAATATTATTATTTTATCGTCATTTGATTATAAGGACTAAAAAAATATAAGGATTAAAAATCTTTTTTTTAAGATTAGAATCAAAATATTCCTTATTTTACAAGAATAAAATTAAAAATATTTAAATCAACAAATTTTATCATTTCTTTGGAAAAGTTGTAGTTAAAAAAAAATTAAGGAAAAGTTATAGTTCTTGGTAACACAACCGAAAGAAAACATGGTCACATCAACGAAGCCAGAGACCTACATACATGGACTGATGAGCATACAAGCCCAAAAGCACGCGGTTGTTTGAGTTATGACATTCATAAAAAATGGGATAGATTGAGGGAAAATAAGAGATAGGAAAAAAAGGGGAAGAACATAAAGAGAAGGTAGTGAATATGATAGGTGGTGTGATAAAAAAGAGAAAGATAAAAATAAATAATAAAAATGGAATGCGATGATAAAAAAGCACATAAATAAGTAGTATTTTTCCAGCTGTTTGCATGCAATGCTCACAACATTTTCTGCAAAGCAAAGTATTATACTACTGTAATAGAAATGTGAAATGTCAACCTCTCTCGTCAACCAGTAAAACCCATACCAAACCCAAGTTTTTAAAATTTCCCTTCTTTTATTATTCACTTTTGCATATAATTAACTTTCCCATTCATTATCACGGGAGAATCTTAACAAGAAGAGTATTAATAACATATTTTCTAACATTTTTATTATTAATTTAATTTATTAAAAACTATAAAATCGATCAAAATAAAAATTTATTAAATAAGAAGTGAGATTTCTCTCTTAAATTTATTAAATAAGAAACGATATAACAGAAAAGTCATAGAAAGTCCACAAAACAATATTCAAAAGATTAATAGTTTACACTCACCAACATATATATTTTCTCATGATATTTATATGTATGTAAGCATTGTAACATACGTTATATGCATGTAACCAAGGCAAATTTGAAACCTGTTCCTCATGCAAACCCCCAACTCAGCATATATTACATGCACGTGTCAACACCCCGCAACTCCACATTTCTATAAAACACATTACCAAGTACCACCTATTCTCGTTACTCTTCAACAACCCCACACGTATGCACCGATCGAGTACCAATACTAATCTCTTCCATCACTTAATAAATCGAAAGAAAAAAAAGAGCTTCTTCATCATCATCATCATCTTCTTCTTCTTCTCTGCATCATCACAATGGCTGAAGTACGTTCACAACAACAACCCCAGCATGGTCAAGTCCACGCAACCACAACACACACCCCACAACAGTACCGATATTACGAAGGTGGCGCCAAAACACAACACCATGGCGGCGAAGGTGGCGGCGTTATGAGCCTCTTCCCGGAGATATCCCTCACGGGCTCCCAACTCCTCGCCCTCCTGGCCGGCGTCCCCCTCGGCGGCATACTGCTGCTCCTCTCCGGCGTCTCGCTCATCGCCAGCCTTGTGGGGCTGGCGGTGGCGACGCCGCTCTTCATCTTCTTCAGCCCGGTGCTGGTGCCCGCCGCCTTGGCCATAGGGATGGCGGTGACCGCAGTGCTGGCGGCGGGCGCGTGCGGGCTGATGGGGCTGGTGTCGTTCTCGTGGGTGGTGAACTGTCTCCGGCAGATGCCACGGGGGACGACGACGATGACGATGCTACCGGAGCAGGCGAAGCGGCACGTGGCGGACATGGCAGAGTACGTGGGGCAGAAGACGAAGGAGGTTGGGCAAGACATTCAGACAAGGGCACATTCACAGGGAACAACCAGGATGGCAGTGCATTGAGTTATCATCAGACACGAAAATGGTTTCAGTTTGTGTTTTATGTCTATGACTTGTGAGATATACGTACTAGTATCTACGTGTTTTATGTGTGTGTGTTTTAAATTATGGAGAGTTTCATTTTGTGTTCCATGCACGGTTTTAAAATTGCGGTTAGCTAAAATGTGACTGATGCAATCATGGGATTGCCAATCGCAGACCTCAGTTTAAAACCATGTTTCATGTTGTGTCACTTCCTCTGGATTTGCTCATTTACATGAGTTGTTGAATATTCCATCATCTGTAATCAATAATATTAATAATGCATGCATTTTTCTTTCGGTTTAATTAATCTCTTTATTTATTGTTTAGATGTCTCTCTAGCTTATCTCCCTCGTGGATCGACCATGTCTCAAACAATAAAACAATGATGTACCATAAGCATAACGATTCTTTAATAAGACACTATGCAGATTTGACATTAATTGATCACTTCGATTTGATAATTTTTTTTTATTGTGATTATTTATTAACTAAGGTTCCCCATTTCTGAATGAGGTAGAGGGAGTTTTGAATGGTAAGAAAAACATATACATGTATATGTAGCATGCACGATCCATAATGTTTGATGGTAGTGTGGAATGTGATGCCATAGTTGATTCCACGGATAGATTAATATCAGATCTACAAATCCAGCAATTCTATAAGTAGGAGTGCGTGTGTAAAAGATTGTGTGAGCTACTTTCAACATCTGGGACATATATAAAGGATCAAATGCTCATATATATACCTAAAAAAATGATTTATAATACCTTCGCAAGAAGTTGATTTATAATATATACTTAAATGATGTATAAAATAATAAAATTGATCATTTTTAATACAATAAAACAATAATATACCATAAGCATAAATATTATTATATTAGTTTTAAAATTTTACAATAAGACATTTTCATATATAAAGTAATTTTTTTTACCCAAATATTACACTAAAGGTTGGAGATATATATATAATAATAAAAATAAATTTAGCAAAATTATATCTCATTTATTAGTTTTTTTTACTAATTAATTGTTGAAAAATTCTTCTATCTATTGTACCTATTTAGTTTATCAGTTATTAGTCTTTTGAAGATATACATATATATTTTTCATCATGCAAGAAAGATAGAATTTCAATATATACGATATTAGTAATAACCACATTAATATTTTTTTAAAAATACTATTAAACTTGAACATATTAATAAATTATATGTTTTTTTATTTTTAACAATTAAAATTTATAAATATAATAAATAAACACATAATAATCAATTAAATACTCATTAATGACATCATTAAAATCTATATTCGTCTTTATAGATTTAGGGCATTGTGGAAACACAAAGAACAAATTAAAAAAAATCTCTTTTGATTTGTTTAAAGTCAACGATGACTTAATAAGATAAAAAATAATGGGTGTTAAATAAAGCTTGATTGGTAGAGCCAAAATTGATTACAATATAATATATATAACTTGTGAGAAGTTAGTGAAATTTGATATTTTCTAAAAATTGGATGTAGTCTCGGTGATAGAGATGAATCACTATAATTTTTTGTGTTTGATCTTATACTTGTTTTCTTTTTGTTTTATCGGACTTAGAATTTGAATTTGTTTTTAAAAATATCTTTTGCTTTGCCAGATAGTTTTTCATTGTCTAACCATATTTTTGAAAATCTATTATCTATTAAAAGAAGTTTTTTTTTTTCAGATGAAAAATTTGATTATTTAAAAAAATTAAGAATTTCTAAAATCATAATTTAACTCTTTATTTTTATGATCTTTACAATAGAAACAATAAGTTTGTGCTAGATTATTATTTCAACATCTTGATTGGAAAAACTATAAGGACTTAAATGAAAATTTCTTTGCACTTTTTGATAACTTGTTTTCAATTTTTTTTATGAGCTTTGATTAAAATATTGTCTTCCCCTAAGGTAAGGATGAACATAAATTACTTTTCGTAATTTATTTCAAAAGAATACTTTGGAAATTTTATGTAAAGTAATTTTCCTTTGGTCAACTTCTGTTATGCTTAATGCACAACATAGGCTGTAGAAAATACGATTTTAATCTCTTTTTTTTTCATTTGACACGTGTCTTATTTTTGGATTTTTAGCCAAATCATCAAATATTGTTTTTTATTCATTTCTCACTCACAAAAATAGCCATCCCACCTCCTGATTTCCCTCTTCCCATTTTTTTACAATTTTTCTGTCAGTTTCTCTTCATTTTTTCGAAATCCTATTTCCTTTCCTCTTTCCATGCATCAAAATAAGAATGAATCACTGGCAAATGTTTTCATTTTAGTTTTTTCTTCTCATTAAACATATAAATTGTAGGGGAAAAATAATAATATAATAGCAATCTGAGCGTATGCATAGATTATTTACTAGTACTAAATACTCCTTGTGTTGTAAAATTTGTATGGTTTAATAAAAAAAATTGTCCCTCATATTTCACATTTTTCGCCATTAAACTATAAAAATTACATATTTTACTATTAAAATTTCAAAAATTTGTATATTTTGTCACTCATGTGAAAAATTTAAAAGGTAAATAATCAAATTATTATTGAAAATGTAAAACATTGATAAATTGGTTCCAAAAAGATAAAAAATTTAAATTTAATTCTTAAATTTATAAAAAATGTCACAAATAATTTTTTAATGATAAATTGATTCCTAAAATTTATAACTTAATATTAATATAGTCATTCAAAAATAACATCATTAATGAAATTAATAACTTATCTCACCTCCCTTCCTTTTTCTCTCAGACTCAAAATTTTCTAAAAAAAACATTTTTCTTATAAAATTTGCATATTTTACTACCAAAAATTTAAAATTTTTGTGTACTTTGGCAATCAAGTTTATTTTATTTTTACATATTTTGCCTCCTATATATATATATATATATAGAGTAGCAGCCTCTTGTCTTCTTTTCCGAATGTTCAGTTAGTGAGTGATGGAGTCTTACGGTCCTCTCCTAGAGAAGACCCAAGTCCCCCAACCGGCGCTCCAAAAACTCGCCGTCGATTCCATTTTCTCGAAGCTCCGATCAGCACCCAGCCACCTTGACCCGGAATCCGAACCCGGAAGACGCGCCATTTCCCACTGCCTCGCCTCCCCTTCCCCTCACGTCGTCGACCACTCCGTCCGCCACCTCTGCCGCCTCGCCGCCGTCCACGACTCCCCCATCGCCGTCCCCCGCGCCTCTCTCGAGCTCCTCTCCGCGCTCCAAGGATCCGACCCGAAACTCGTCCCCGTCTTCGTCAAGGGACTCGGCTTCCTCGCTCGCCACGATTTCCGCCACAAAAATGCCGCCTCGCAACAATTCACTTCTTCCACTCTCACTCACCCTTTCGTTAGGGTTAGTCTCCCTCAACTTCCAAATTTTTTTCTTTTTATCATCGGAAAATGTTAGTTTTGTTAGAAATGTTAGTTGGGGACCTCTCCCCTAACTATTAAGCCAATCTTATATCTCCTATGTTTCACAGATGTTGTTGTGCCGGCCGGAAGTTCAATCCGAACTCCTCCATCAGGTGTTGCTGTTTATGTTGCAGAATAAGGATGTGGGAATGGTTCGAGTTTGTGAATTTTTAAGGCCCTTGTTGAATGTCTCAATCATAAGATTGTTGGTGTCGGAGTCCTCCTTGTCCTCATCGTTTGCAATGCAACTTGTGTCGTCTATGGCAGCGTTCTGTTGCTCGTTTCCGCACGAGACTGTGCCTGTTTTTAAGCTTCTAATTGAGTGCCTTAAGTATCTTCCGCACGAGAGCTCTGAAGTAAGTGTGTAATTGTAAGAATAAGCATAGCATATGTTGCGTTAAATTAGTTCTACGTTCTTGTTGTTATGTTTTATTAGTGTAGTGATAGGTGGAGTGATTTTATCATCTTATTGGTATTTCTGTTTTCTTTTTCAACCTTCTCAGGACTACAGGAAATTAGTGTTTGTTGTAGAGCATATGGTGGAGGCATATATAGTGGTGCTGAAATCTTTGGCTGGGAAGAAATCAGTATGTTCCTTGTAATTTACTGTTCACATTTGCCTTCATTGCTTTATAATGTAATTTATGCCTTGCTCTTGTATTGTTATTGAACCCTGTTAGCAGCTGATAACCGAAGCTCAACTATGTGCTGTTGAATTTCTGGAAACAGTTCTTTCTCTATCCACGTGTCTTCAGTGGCACCCTGGTGGTCACGAGCCCATATGTGAACTATTAAGGCGCTTGTTGTCTGTACAGAATGATCTTGGGTTACCATGGCTGCCTGGTTTGGCATCAACTATTGTATCATTATTCACAATCATCGTTCAATCAGAACTTGAACATGAACAAATTTCTATATTGAAACTCCTCCTCTTGATCCTGAAGTGGAAATATGATAATGGTAAGTTTTCTAAAACTGTCCCGATTTTGAGGTTTATGCTTATATTCAAGTTGAATACATGAGACCAAATGTATGATATTGTTTTGTTTTATTATAAATGCAACATTTTTTTTTTTTTTTTTTTTGCATTTTCCATTGAGTTCTAAGTCAATCTGTGCCAGTAGCATTCATATTTCATAATTTCATGGAAAAGAAGTTTCTGAATTTTTCAGGATACTGCTTTAGCATTCTCTTTCTTTGTCTTCTGGCAATGAATTGGGTTCAGGATTTTAGGTGGATGGTTTGTTAATTACTTGGAGATTAGGCTAAGTTTACCTTATGCATACCACCTGTACTTGATGCAATATTATCTTCCATAATTCCATTGCAACATTTCTTTCTGGCTCCTGCTATGAAATGCTCTTGCTCAAATTCATAAAATAATCTCTGTCATTATGCTCATTTGATATCCCTTTTGTCTAATAATTTTTTATATTATTGTAATAATTTATAGTTACTAATGCAGATGCTGCTATCAGTGAACCTAACTTCTCTTTATTTGAAGAGACTTTGTTTCTTCTTCCCGTTGTTAGTCTCATGTCATCTCCTTCCAAATCTGTGAAAGGATTGGCTACTGATTTGCTTCTCCTCTTGGAGAAGCTCCTTGTCAAGATGTTTGTCACACCAAAAGATAAACCAATCGTCAAGGGGGGAGATCATTATCTTAGCACGCCAGGAATTATAGTTTTGAGACTTTTGCGACATCTGTGGTATCAGGTGTTTTGTTTGGCATATCATTTTTTTTCTGCTGTTTAAACTGATATTTATATTATCTATGCAAATGATATTTACTTTTAGATGAAAGCATTAATATGCTGTAGTCCTGAATAAAAATATGTGACCAGAAAAAGGGCAGTAAACTAATGTGAATTGTAGCTATTTCTAGTTTTCTACCCTAGCAATAATTGAGTTTTTAAAATTCTATGTGTCTGTTGTTTCAGGATGGAGAATCTTCTCCCAGAACTTCCCTTCTGAAGTTGGCTTTAAAGGGATTGAATCAAAGTGAAATAATGCATGATAGACCAATATCTTGGGTTTCTCATTTAAGAGGGTTCTGCTTGTCAATTGTTGACCAACGAAAATCTTCATCAGCTATCTCACATTCTCAGGAAGTATTTTTGAATGGTAAACCCATTAGCTTTTGTTAAATGGAGTTATAGTTGAGTTAGAGGATGCAAGAGATTGATGTTATCTCAATGTATTCGTTTGCAGAGATGCCCTTGTTACTCAGTTCTGTTCTCAATGTTTTATTGATACATCCATCAATGGGGGCTGCTGCTGTTCATTGTTTGTCTTCCATTGCCATTATGGATCCCAAACTGGGAGTTCCTTTGTTGCTAACAATTATGTTTTACAGTAATATATTCATAAGAAATGATATCAATCACCATGATTTGTTGGTAAATTCTCCCTTTGTAATGACACTTATTTCACGGCATTACCTTGTTCTTTTATCTCCCATCATATGTAAAGTATTTTTTTCCTCTTATTTTTAAATTGTTGCAGTTAAATTTTTTTGAAATGCTGCCATCACTTGCTTCACACTCGGCAATGATTCCACTTGTAGTTCAAACTATCTTGCCAATGCTTAACAAAGATGCAAAAGTGTGGGTACTACTCTAGATTGTGTATTTTGTTTGCTTCTTTTTAAAACAAAGAAATATTATTATTATATTATTCTTGCCTTGTGGTATAGCAATGATGTTGTACCATTCATGTCCATTTTCTAGCATTCTGACATTGAGTATCGCTATCACATAAAGCTGTTGATCTAAGTGTTTGAACTCTGAGCTGCTATTGTCTTTAGTTGGACAATGGAACATAATGACATCCAAAAGCAAAGTTTAATGTATAAATTCTGTTTTTCCATAGTATTAATTTCAGGAATCTTACCGGTTATGAACATTCTTTGCGAATGATATTTCCCTTCTGTTCTTGTGCTCATAAATCTAAAATAGTGCTTCTTACAAATCTGATCTGGTTGTGTAGCCATAATGTTCTTCTTCACCTAACAAGGGAGGATGTTTGGTTTTTAAAATAAAAATTCATCATGGTCCTTAAATGTCTTTTTGGCCCTTGTGTATTCGTCAAAATATTGAATTACCTGCAATTGAGCTTTAAATACTTTCCCTCCACATGCAGCTCGTTATATTCTACAGCGACTAGATTGCTATGTCGAACCTGGGAGACTAATGATCGAGCCTTTGGGAGTTTGCAAGTGAGCTTTTCATTCCACACTTTCTTGTATCTTCCACTGCTATACATGTTATTTTAGGTGGACATACATAATTATTTAATGCAGAAGATGAGATGGCTTGAATTGTATTGATAGAAGAAATGTAATTGTGAACTCAATGAAACGGAATTGTAATTGTTTATGAAAAGTTTTCTAAGTTAAACACATTGAAGTGGTGCTAGTATTCCATTCTATAACTCAATTATTTATTAAGATGTTGGTGTTACACTATTAACAGAGTCATGGCATGGTTGATTAATATTTCCTTAGTTTTTAAGAGTAGAATTGATTGTACCATGTAAAGAAATGGATGATGCATTGAGGACACAAGTTATTCGTAGATAAATAAAGTAAATAGCTTAGTTTCTAGGCTTTTTCACTTAGCTTTGATGATTAAAATCTGATATAACTCCTGATGTATCTATAAATGGTATGTTCAAACTCTGTTTTTGACTCTGAAAGCTAGCTTTGTTTTTTTTTCTTCTTCGTAAAATTGTGTGCAGTGCTCTAATTTTAACTTTGTTATCTAGAAGATAATTTAGGAGTAGCAAGAACTATAGTTGCTTTTCAGCAAAAGATATGTTACATGTTTCTGGTTTTTTTAGGGGAGGGCATGTTCACACTAGCAGAGCTCAAACTTAGAGCCATAAGATTTTGATGCTATATAGACAGTTCTTTACACATACAAACACACTTTTTCTGCACCATGATATTCTTGTGAATCCATGCTAGGTCACACAAAAGGTTTTCTACAAATTTATGTGCAATACGACGACTCTGCGTACTATTTGTCCCATTGTATCTTTTCCAAGATTTATCCATACAACATATTTCTAAGACTTTTGTTGAGAATTGAGATTCCCATTTGCTTGACTATTTGACAGTCCCTTGCTATGTCTTCATGATCTTAATACAGTAAAATTTTCGTAATTTATTTTACATTTTTCCATATCTAGGGTGTTTTACTCCCTAAAGGGTTCAGCGATTTCACTTCAGAGAGAGATATCTGCATCAGCATGGCTGCTTCCATTCGAGATGTTTGCCATAAAAGCCCTGATAGGGGTGTTGATCTCATTTTGTCTGTTTCGGTATGCCCTGCCTGTACTATTTTGTTGCTTCTCTTTTTCCAGTGCATGCTTTGATGAGAAATCATGGTTTTGTGTTGGAACAGTCTTGCATTGAGAGCCAAGATCCTGTAATTAAAGCTATTGGCTTGCAAAGCCTTGCCTTCCTTTGTGAAGCAGATGTGATTGGTAATTTTTTTAAAAATATATTCATGGAATAATACTATACCTGGGCATAGTAAGTTATGCATGAACAATAGTATGATACTAGATCATGTTCAATTTATTTTGTTGTTAAATAGCATTCTAATAATAGATGCCTTCTTCTTTAGATTTTTACACTGCATGGGATGTCATTGCAAAGCATGTGCAAGGTTACCAAGATGATCCTATTCTTGCTCATAGGTAAGCATGTTAAGGTTCTGAGCAGACACTTATATGTTGTTAACTTAGATTATAATAAAGATGGTGGTGAATTCAAGAAAAAGAAAAATTAGAAGCTGTAGCTGCAGGTGGATATTTTAAATCCCTGGGTTATACATCTCAACTCATCAAGTAGCATTGACAACTTCAGCAGTTCAGTGTTTTTCAGTCTTCTTGGGGATCTTGAATTTTTTAAATAAAATATTGCTTTAGATATATATCTTTTTTTCCAGTTAATATACTTTGATTCTGTATAGTCTTTTGATTGAGATGTTTTTCTCCATCAATTAATACATAATTTCCTAGTTTTAAATTGTCATTCTGTTGTCTCATTAAAATACACTTCCTCTGTTATGGCAGCCTATGCCTTCTGCTTAGGTGGGGTGCAATGGACGCAGAAGCATATCCAGAAGCATCAAAGAGTGTGCTGCAAATTTTGTGGGATGTAGTTACCTATGGTCAGGGTACACAGTGGGGAAAAGCAAGAATTTTAGCCCTGGAGGCACTTGCTCAATATGAAGTATATCCATTGATGAAAATGTTGCTCTGCATTAGTGGACTGTTATTTTATTAATATAAAGAGTAATTTACACTTGTTCCTTTAATATTGTTTTGTTACCACTTTCCAGGTGCCACAGCTTGAGAATAGTATTCCAGATTTCAAGAAAATGAATTTGGAGCTGTTCTTTTCTGAGACAAATCCCAAAGTACTCAAGGCTATGGAGGAGTTTCATATCAAGTTAATAACACATGAGCACATGTAAGCATTGCATCCTACAATTGATTTACTTATATTGGATGGTAGTATGATTCAATTTGTTAATTTTCTATCCATTTGCTTTAGAAATCGCCGGAGAGTAGTCAAGGAAAAAAGAGTTACAGGAAGCAAGATTGAAAAATTGATGGATGTATTTCCACAGGTTATATTCTCTTCAGGTATGGTGGTATCAGCTGTCCATTTGTGTTCTTTTCCCAATAGTTCTTCTAAAAAGAAGTTCAGGTCTGATACTGGAAAAATAAAATAAAATGCTTAAATTGAGTCTTCTTTTTATCTACAACATCTCTTGTTAACTCATGGTTTGTTAATGCCAAAAATGAAAAAAAAAAAAATCAATTTATTTGGATTTAGCCAAGATCTAAATGAAACTGGGTGGTTGTGTTTATGTTGACAGGACATAATTTCTTTCATACGGTTTAGAAACTGAATGGTTCCTTAAATGGAGTGGTGGAAATTCTGTCACTAATTGCTTTTATCAAACTCTGTCTGGTTTAATATATTAATTTTCTTTTTTTATTTGAATATGATGTTAAGCTTCTACTTGCAGGAGTGATAAATAAAGCTAGAGAGTTACCTGGTGCTTCTTTATTATGTTTTTCTTTCACTCCTAAAGATACGAATGAACATCAAGCATCCAAAGTAAGATATTGACAGATTAAATATATTCTGATTAGATTTGACTGCACTTTTGATCTGATATTATATGTATTCAGAGGTTAAGAGATGTACATGCTGGGTATGAAAATGCTCTAGTGGAAGTAGCTGCTTCTCTTCAGCTCTCAAGAAATATCTTGCTTGCGCTGATGGCACTGCAATCATGGAAAGGCTTCATGCGACGTTGGATGAAGGCTTACACTCTGTCCTATGATGCTAAGGCACAATCGAGTGTCCTAGATAAGACTTCTAAAGCTGCTAGTGATATTTTAAAGGTCAGGTTTGGTGTTTTGTAATTACAAACTATCCTTTTTTCCCATTTATCAGTTATCTGTATGCACAAGTTTGTCAATACCTGATGTAGGTTGTTTTGTTACATGCTTTTTGTGCAGAGTATGATAGCAGTAGCGGATGAGGCTATACCTAGATCTGCTGAAAATATTGCACTGGCTATTGGTGCACTTTGTGTGGTGAGAAGGTTTTCTATTGTTATGCATTCATTTAGAATCTTTATAGATTCTGACTAATTATCATTGATGCTGCATATTCGCATCTAAACATATAAACTGTTGTTAAGATTATGGAACATGTAATTCTACGAATATTATTAACCACATTTTATACGATCAATTTTACAATATGAATGATCTTGGAAGTATTTCAGTCTCCTACATGCCATATATCCCTTGATCTGTTGCAGTAACCAATATCTATAATTTCACATTTTCACTTTGGGCTATGTTTAATTAAAACATCAGCCAATTAGTGAGTAATAACATTTGATTGTCACTTTCTATGGCCTTACTATTTTCAGGTTTTGCCTCCATCTGTTCACATGGTTAAGTCTGCTGCTTCAAAGTTCCTTTTGGAATGGTTGTTCCAACATGAGCATGAACACCGCCAATGGTCTGCTGCAATTTCTCTTGGACTAATCTCTAGTTGCCTTCATGTAACAGATCATACACAGAGATATCATAACATCACAGGACTTCTTGAGGTATTCTTGTTCGATCCTTTTTGTGTATGTCTATTGTCCCATTTTTTTTTAAGATCTTAGTTATCTTGTTTATCATAAAGGTTCATCACATAAAAAACAGCTAGCTTTTTATGGCCGGTTCGCAACTCCTGACGCCAACCCTCCTCCTTTTCCTGGCTTGGGACAGGCCATGCATGCATACACACATGGGCGGAGTTTCAAAAAGAGGTGCAACACGAGGACTTCCCAGGAGGTCACCCATCCTAGTACTACTCTCGCCCAAGCACGCTTAACTGCGGAGTTCTGATGGGATCCGGTGCATTAGTGCTGGTATGAGGTTCTAAGAGGGATACCACGAGAAGAGAAGATTTTCCTAGGAGGCGATCTCAATGGGCATGTTGGTAAACACAATGGAGGTTTTGATAGAATTCATGGTGGTTTCGGGTATGGGACGAGAAATGAGACTGGAGAAGATGTCTTGAACATTGCACTAGCCTATGATTTGATGCTAGTGAACACTTTTTTTCGGAAAA
>PYAF01004537.1:383233-436950 GCA_007407185.1 Glycine tomentella | reverse complement strand
AACCCTTTAGTAGTTCTATGTTCCAGTTGTTCCCTGTTTTAATTCTTTGCTTCTTCTTTTCTCTTCTCCTCTCACCGTTCTTTTATTTTAACTATGTTTCTCTCTTTTGCTTTTTTTCGATTTATCATTAGGTTCATCTACCACCGACCCCAATTAATTTGGGTTAAAGGTGCTGTTGATGTTGATGTTGATGTTGATCTTAGTTATCTTGTTTATATTCTCTATTTTTTAATTAAAACAAAATTTTGATCAACAAGTTTGAAGAAAAAATTTCAAAGATTAAAGAAAGTATAACATTATTTATGAATTTCTCTTAACAGTTTAGATGAAATATAAGTGTTTCTGGAACTTTTCTTAGTCCAACTTCCATTAGCTTTTATGAATCCAAGATTTTTTGGATATAGAAATTCAGACTTCTATGAGATTATATTAAGAGGTTGTAACATACTTATGTTCCCACTTCCCAATACCATTGTAGTAGGATAGTCAAGAAGGAAACTGAAGAATGGTATTACACACACCGAGGCTAAAATCAGAGTTTAATTGGATTCTCTTGTCATTTTTATTAATTTTTTCAATTCAGTTCACTCGTCTTGAGAGGAACTTGTTTATAAGATTATCTGGCACTCTGTTTCACTGATTGTGTAAACTTCCAGGTTCTTTTTGATAGCAAAAGTTCCCTTGTAAAAGGTGCATGTGGTGTTGGATTGGGTTTTTCATGCCAAGATCTTCTTACCAGAGTTGAAACTTCTGATACCTCTACTGTGATGAAGGAAACAGAGTATGTTCCAGAATCTGTATTACTAGGAAGAATTATTAGGGCCTTAGCTACAATGATACAACAGAGAACTCGATCTTCTTCTGATGTTTTGGACAGTCTATGTTCATGCTTTCCACTGGGTTCATATGACACGAGTGCTAAAGGATATGAACAGTTATCTGAGAACAGTGAAGACTTGGAAGAAGATATCTGGGGTGTTGCTGGACTTGTTCTTGGTCTAGCAAACTCCATTACTGCAATATATAGAGCTGGAGAGTTAGAGACTGTTATCAAGATAAAGAAATTGGTAATGTCATGGCTTCCATATGTGCATTCACTAGTTGAAAGCAGTACTTTCCAGTGGAAAGAATCTGAAAATGTTTTAGCTCTAGGATCCTGTATTGCACTTCCTACAATAGTGGCTTTTTGCCACAGAATGGAATTGATAGATGATGTTGAGTTGGACCGCATTGTGGTTGGCTTTAAAGAGTTAATTTCTGAGTTAATTGCTGTGAAAAAGTCTGGCATTTTGCACCATAGTTTGCTGATGGCATCATGTGTTGGAGCAGGGACAGTACTTTCTTGTATACTGAATGAAGGTGTTTACCATGTTGAGGTTGAACGTGTTAAATGTTTACTGGAACTGTTTAGGAAATGTTACTTGAATCCTTTCCCTTTTCTTGTCCATCTTGGTGGCATGCTAGGAGTTGTTAATGCTGTTGGAGCAGGTGCAGGAATTTTGGTCAACATGAATTTTCCAAATTACGCTAGGCAATCTGGTTATCAGAAGGTATTTTACCTTTCCATAAAATTGCTACTAGCTATCTCATCATATTTGTTAATGTTTTTCTTGTTTCACATTTAAATATCTTACTGTGTAAACAACAGGAGTCTTCTTCTGTCATGGGCCCTCTCCTCTCAAGTTCTGATTTTGAACCATACTTGACACCATTGGTGCAAGAGATGTTTCTTGTGGCACAGAATTCTGATAATCATCAGCTACAACAGTTTGCTTCCTGGGTACTTGCCTTCCTTCGACATCATTTATGGTCCAAGGAACTTTTGGGGGTTGATATTGATAGGAGCGTGGCCGCAACGAATTCAAAATCTGTTTCTCAGAGTTTTTCTGAGGACAATATTGTTTTGAAGCTTAGTTTGTGGCTTACGGGTTTCAAATATACTGAGGTAGATCTTTGCCCATATTTTGTGTAAATTTTTATGAGTACGTGTCCTTCATTTTCAAGTATTTCACTGCTTTTGTCTTCCTCTATAACTCGTTTTTTTCTCTGTTTATTCACCTTCCTTTGCTTGATACGATGTCTGCAATTTAATTTCTAAGTTTATGTTTACTTTTTTTCTTTTTCTTTTGGAATTATCTAAAGAGATTTTGTTTCATATACGGGAGTTGGAAATCAAACTAAGTACAAAAGCAACTTAAAATCTGTAATTCATTATATATAATTTTGTTAAGCATTCTCATGAAGCTAGTTTTTGGGTTTTGAAGTTTAGTTTCTGTTCGAAATCATGTGGTACATATCACAGAATTCTGATTATTCATGAATAATATGTTTAAATTTGATAAATTTCATTTTTCCTCAATTTTGAAATGTAATAACCATGCTGAGTGATGACATCATTGAATGCCAATGATTTTATATTGTTTTGCATCTTACTGTTACATGAAACTGTATTCAATATGATAATTGCTTCTGATTCTCCTAATTAATTCTTTTCTAGATTTTGGCATTGTTGTATATGACAAACTTCCAAACATACATCCTATTACCTATATATAAAATAAGTCTATTACAATAGTTATGTTGTATGTTTTTCGTTAGTCTCTTCTCATTGTTCTCATTTTTGGTCTTTTCCAAATGCAGCCAGGTACTATTGTACATGTTAGCAGAGTCATTGCTGTAATAAGGTGCCTTTCTACAGCTCCCAGGTTGCCAAGCTTGGATTGGGGGTCAATTATTAGGCGTTGTATGAGATATGAGGCCAAAGTTGCTGAGTTGTTACCAAAAGATTCTGCTTCTAAGAATGGAACTCTAAGGGAGGAATGCATAATGTTTGCAATGGCCCATGCAAATCAATTTGATTCACTGCTAACGTTTCTTGATGAGCTATCTGACTTTTCCAGATTCAGGACACTTGAAATAAATTTGCAGTCATGTCTACTAAATCATCTAGCAGACCTTGTAAAAGTATATTCAAACTCCAGGCTTGAGAAACTATTTGGAGATGTGAGTAATCACTTGTCTTCCTTTACTTCATACAAAGAGTCTAGCACCTACCCCAAAAGCATATTATGTATTTCATGCTGGAAAGGTCTCTACGAGTGCCTAGATGAAGTTTCTGTGGACACATCTGGTTACATATCCCATATTGAAAGGTGTATGGAGGTTCTATTTACTCTATTGCCAGTGGTTCAATCTTCTGGAAGTGTATCATCTGGGGATGTAAGTTTTGTAGAGGAATGGTCTGAAGCTGTAAGATGCTTAGGGAAGGCTCCGCAGATTTGGCTATTGGATTTTCTTAAGGTATGGTATGCATACACTACATGATACATTTTACTGTATCTCTTCATCATCATCATCATCAACAACAACAACAATCATCTTTTACTATATGTGATCATTTCTGTTGTTTGGTACCTTCATTATGTTGATTTTTTGTTGTTTACTTTAAGCTAATCCTTGTTGGCTTTGATTCAAATTGATTGAGGTCAAGCTTGTTTATTAGATACAAACCCTGTGCGTGACCTAAGCTGCCATTTGTAATCACAGGTTTCACATGAGGAGTTTGTTCAGAGTGCTGGCAAATCTATTGAAGTCCAAAAAAAGGTTTGTGCTAAGATCAAACTAGTGAAGACTGGTTCTCTTTCACTGACTGAACTTGGAAAAATGAAATCTTACATATTGAACTTCAAATCACAAGGTTAGTTTCTGCTCTGGTACTCAATGTTACTCTGTTTTCGGGCATAGGAGCTCAGATCAATTTGGGCTGAAATAATTAATGGTTATTACTCTAATCGGCGTTGCTATTTATTCACTTGTAAATTGTTTGGAACTTGGAAGCTTATTAAGCTGGAAATGCTTCACATATCAAATGTCAATACTAAGGTTTAATTTTGCCAGGACTCTGGGATATACTCTTTGAAGTTGTGGCAGCTTTGTACCATGCAGAGGGAAGTGTAAAAAAGCAGTGGCTTATTGATGCTGTTGAAATTAGCTGTGTATCCAGTTTTCCTTCCACGGTAGGAGTTCAGTACTGGTACCTATATTACAACTTATTTGTAGTAACTTTCATGCATATAATGGAAATCTTCAAAAACTAAATTCAGCAAGAATTGGTTTATGATCAGGGTTGATAATTTCTTTTTTGGAAAAGCAGGTAATACATTAATTTTCAGACATTTTGAAAACCAAAATAATGTTGGTTAGTTGTGAAATTTTAAGGATATCATAATATATATAAAGAACAGTATCTTTTGTATCAACTTGAATTGCATAGGCACAATTGTTAGATTTCAACTGATGTAGTTCAGTTTTTGGCTCACAAATTTTCTTGTGATGCTTGTTGTTCATGTTATGTTCTGCCTGATTTATTTTTGAGCGACTAGCATTTACCATGCTACTGCTTCCTATTAATCGGCCCTGCTATAATTTTATATCATGAGAGAAAGAGAGAGTACTATGTTTTACTCCTTGATAACCAAGTTGAATTTGTTATGAAGCTTACTTTGTGTACACATTCATTATTCTGCAGGCACTGCAGTTTCTTGGTCTGTTATCTGCTGCCTGCTGCAAATATATGCCCTTTATGATTGTGGACCAACAAATGGTACTGAATGATCTACCAGTCACCCTTGTGTCTCTTCTAGCAGACCAAAACTGGAATGTTGTTGCAGAAACTGTTGTGTCCCACTTCTTCTCATCAACAGAGCGTATATATGACTGGTCTGTGCAAATAGCAGATGGTTCTTATATTCCTGGTTCTCAACCCATTGATGGGAGTGAGAATCATATGGCTGCTTTTCTACTGCAAGTGATGCATCATACGTGTGTATTACTTAAAAGCTACTTGCCATTAGATAAGCAGCTTAGGCTCGCCAGCATGGTTATCACTTGAGATGCAAACTACATTCTTGAAAATACAGGATTATGGTGACATAAAATTGCTGTGTTCTCACCATGCTACACATCGCCCAATGTTTTTGGGAATTGGGCTTTGTTATTTATGGAATATGGAGAGTTCTGTGAGTTATTGCAGCCATTCCTGGTTCTTTTCGAAAGTGAATTGAGAGGACACACTGTGTTGAGCAGAAGTCAACCGTGTGGGATGTATCTGGCAAAGCATGCAGCTGTACATATATTTGTTTGTGCAATCCAATTCTAATTCTAATGCACTAAGATTCAGCAGAAGCAGAATGCATGTTGTACCATTTTCTTTTCTTCCTACACAGGCTAAGCTTGATGTATCATAGAGCCACCCTTGAGGTGGCTTGCAGAGATTTGCAATTCATTTTTTTAATTAGGTTACAATATAAATATTGAGTTTTAAACTCTTAATTTCGAAGATGAGTGAATGTTCCCATTGGAATGCCTAGTGTTACTGTGTAACTTGACATATGAATCCACGTAATGCTTGGGAGTTTAAAAAATGTTTAATAGTTATTTTTATGAAAGTTTAGTTGAATTTTAGTAAATCATGTGCATGAAAAAAAATTGTGCTTGTGATAAAGTTTAAATGGGCACGCGCTTTGCAAGGACACTTATTATATGATTAAATACATAGTTATGTACTAAATTTTTAAAAGTATTGTCTATGTTATAAAATTGCTTAAATTTCATACTTCATAACATGTGGGAGAATGAGTAGTTTAACAGGAGAATTTACATTTAATTTTTTTCGTATGTAAATTTTATTTGGACCAATAATAATTATGCATCATAAATGAAATTAATCTCTAATTTAATAGATTGAGGGATATCTATAACCTCTAACCTAGGACAAAAAAAAAATCAATATAAAAGGGTGGTACTTTTTTGTTATGAAGAAAAAAAACCTCTCACAAACTATTGTATTTTTTTAATAAATCTTTCAAATATCGGTTTACTAGTTCATTGGGTTTTTTTAAAAGATTTTTGTCATTAAATTACTCAATTGAATTAATTTTTTTTTAGAGTTAGTTTTTAATTTGGACGAATGTGGTGACATTAAGTTTTTTTTATTGAATTAATAATAAAGTTTATATAACCAACAAGATCTAACACTTAGTTTGTAAAGTTTATAAAACTAATATGTCAAAGTTGTAATGTTGTAAAGATTAATTCAAAGGTTTATTTATTTATTAATTTATTTAAAGTATAGTTTGAGTGCCTTTATTAGAGACGTAAGTATATATAAAAAGAAAAGGTTTAAGGCATCTGTTAGTTTAGAGTTAAAAATTAACCTATTTAAAATGTAGAGATATCAAAATGATTTTTATTTAGCTCAATTGACAAAAGATGTTGAATTAAGGAAAAAAATCCAAATTTAATCCCGCATAATATAATTAGAAGTTGAGTTTTGAATAACATATTTATGGTCATGAATATATGTGTAAATTGTGTTGAGACATGACAATGTCATGCCCATAAAAAATGAGCAAGACAAACTCTTTTTTTTTTTTTTACATTAAACTTGGATCCCGATCATCTCCCATTACAAATAATTGGAGTCTTCAATTAACAAAATATATGCCTTTAGATAAGATGAGCGACCGGAATGAATACTTCTTTTTAGTTTCTATAATACTCTGTTTCATTAAAAAGGCTCAAGTCTAGTTAATAAAACATAGACCATTGGATTACAAGAATTATTCGAACCTTGACATATGACTTGGCGAATCTTGTTGTCGAACCATGTCACTGTGTTGTTTGCTCTGTTTACTGTGTAGTTGCTTTGAAATCGAAGTATGACTATCTTTGCATTGTTGCTATAAAAGATTGAAACCTCTATTGTGTTGTTGCTCTGTTTAAGTGTTTTATTTTGTGGCTAAAATCTGAATTATGATCATGTTTTCACAACTCTAAAATGTTAGTTACATGCTGAAATCTTAATTATGATCATGTTTGCTTATTTCAGATTTTTTTAGTATAAAAGTTTATAGGTTATAAATTATTTATAATTTTTTTAATATGTACCGAGTTATGCAATAAATTATTGATTCATTGGATTGATCTTTGATTCCATGATTCGAGAATAATAATATTGCCTTAAACCCTTACTCCCTCCGGATTATAAACAACAAAAAACCTCTTAATATTTGTTAAATATGTATATGTTTCTTTTCATTTTTCCGGCGAATTCATTCTCTGCAATAACAGTAAGTAATGTGACCATTTTAATATGCCGGCGAGTTAGGTTTCATCTTCTTCCTTCGGCAAGGAATGACACTTCAGCCACCTGTACATATTTCTTATATCTCAAATATTATGAAAAATGACCCATCTCAAAGAAAAATAGAAAATGATTTCATAAGCAAAAATGACATCATATAAATTATCAACAGAAGTAAAACTTTCAAAAACACAGATTCAAGAACACACTATAACAAGGACAAAGCTTTGAATAGCAAAACAAAAGCAAAGAGGAAACTTTCGATGGCCTTGGAATGAGAATGACACCAACACACTGCACACACCCCACCATGTGAACACCATAGAGAAATCACTGAATCACTGAACAAATTGCTATTTGGGAACATGAACAATCGACGAGGTATGTGAAGGGTGTTTTTGACCTTACACATAAAATTAACACCGTAGCATCCCAGCCACTCTTTCTCACTTCTCAGACGTTGTGACTTTGTCTTCTCTCTCAGTCTCGTTGAACCCTAACCCAGCAGTAGCAGCACCGCCGCCGCACAACCCATCTCCGGTACATTCTTGCCGTCGGCTTCCCTTTTGGCACAAATCAGAAGGTAATTTCTTGCTCTCTTTTGGTTTTGCCACACATTTTTTTAACTATTAGGTCCCACTTTAGTATTAACTATTAAGACCCATTTACAGTCAATAACAGATTTTCCTGATGGAAGAGATACAAGCTTCCATGTATAATGTATTGTTAGACTCTAATGCTGTGGTTTAAGGAATAGTAAGAGTAATAGATGAAATAGTAGGGAAAAAAGCATAGTAGATAGGAGAGAAAATTATAAATAGGATGAGGATTGTTGGTAGAGCAGTGTTAATTTGGTTCACGGGTTGGCATGGCCACATTTAGGTTATTTTTTAGCCCTGACCCATGTTGGGCTATATTGACTGCTCTAACTCTGATGATTTGTGGATCAGAAGAGGAGGGAAGACATGGTTGCCAGCGAGAACAACAGTGCAAAACCAAGAGTACGCCCAATTGTACGCTTAGGGATCTTTCTCATCTCTCACAGCAACATTGTCAGGTATTACTACTACAACTGCTACTACTATTATTAGGGTTGCAGTATTAAGAAATCAATAATGGATATATTTTTTTTTAATTGGAAATCGCATTGTGATGCATTGGAAATCACAGTGGAGGTGCATTATTAATAACATTTTTAATAAACACCTGCTTTTAATTTCTTAATCAGTGCTTGAAGGACACTGGTTAAGATTTTCCTTATTACTATTTATATTGAGTGATTTGAATTTGATTAAAACTTTGCTCTTTCCAGTGTGGTTTGTTTCATTGCAGGGGTGGTGGCTCTTCTCCTTCTCCCTATCCTTGCCAAGAACACCTACATTTCCGAGAATGCCCTCATGCCAGGTTACTCCCATTTCCAATTTACTACATGCTTGTTTGTTTTCCTTTGGTGCAGCCTCAAATGTTCATTTTGCCAAAAGCACCATGTGACATGCTTCTCCGTTTGCACACATTGGAATGCATGCAAACAGAGAACCAAACTCACTATATTCCTTTCCTCTTCAGTTTGCTGATTCTAATTTTTACCCGGTTGTGCAGGTTCTGCAAACAACATGCTCTCTTCTCACCATGTCTCAGATGCAAATAAACTCATCAAGGACTTAACTGATTTGGAGTTCAGATCTGGGGCCTCACCAATGTAATTCCTTCCTTCCTATTATCATATGAAATTTTATACAACTTCACAAGGAAAGCAGAAATAAAATATTTGCTGTGTTTCAATGCAGTGAGAGTCAAAAACTTTTTGCACATTATATGTCAGGCTTGGATGCTGAAGTTACTTTTCACAAGTTTTACCCTCAATTTGATCAGTTCCATCCACTGCACTTCTTTACCAGTCCCAATTCAGGTATAATCTCAGAAAATTCAACTTGTTCTTCGTTTGGAATCAACACTGTTGGAATTATCAGGGCCCCATGCGGGGATAGCAAGGAAGCTATTGTCTTGGTAACGCCTTACAATCCAAATAACGTTGGTCTGGGTGAGGCTTTTTCCTTTGGCATTGCTTACTCAGTGTTCTCACTGCTTTCACGTGTTACTTGGCTGGCAAAAGATATTGTATGGCTTGTGGCTGATTCACAATATGGAGAATATTCTGGAGTGGCTGCTTGGCTAAGAGCATATCAGGCCCCTGCTATCCAGAGATTTGACATAGTTAATAGTGAAACATGTAATGGGAGCAGCACTTTTAATGAACTTGGACAGGGTCTTTATTTGGATGGAAAGTTATATGGTGGTTTTAGACGTGCAGGAACTATGGCTGCAGCTCTTGTAATTAAAGTTGCAGAGCAAGGTAACGAGTATGAAGACAGTCTTAATATTTATGCGGAGGCATCCAATGGCCAGATGCCAAACCTCGACCTGATCAATATTGTAAATTATCTGGCAGTACATAAACAAGGGTTGCAAATAAAAGTGAAGAAGATGTGGTCTCTGCTTGGCTCCAGGTGGCTCAATACCTTGGGTGTTATATTTGAATCCTTGGGAAAAATTGCTAGAAGCTTAAATCCTCAGTGGAAGTTTGGTATTCCTGCTACTGAGTATGTTGAGGGTGCTGCTACACTGGCAAGTTCATTGTATTACCAGGTGTTTGTCTTCTACCCGGTCTAGATATGTTTAATATAATA
This sequence comes from Glycine tomentella, assembly GCA_007407185.1. Lineage (NCBI taxonomy): Eukaryota > Viridiplantae > Streptophyta > Magnoliopsida > Fabales > Fabaceae > Glycine > Glycine tomentella. The sequence goes on along the minus strand of PYAF01004537.1, from coordinate 427,119 downwards.
TTCCCTGTGACCACTTTATAGGTATTCTTTATCTGTATATTATTCCTCTCAGGGTTTAGGTGTTCCCACTGGTCCTCATGGTGCCTTCCGTGATTATCAAGTTGATGCAATCACACTGGAAATTTCACCAAAAGTTTCTCTTACTAAAATGATCAGACGTAATGAATTCATTCTCCGTGGTGGAAGGTATGTGTCACTCATATGAGTTGTATTGTATAGTTATATTGAATATCAACCATCGAATAAATGGCTGGCTATCAATGGAGTTGTTGTAGAAGTTTTACAGTTTTTAATTAAATGGTATTATGGAAGTGTCCTGTTTATGCTTGCCATTTACTATAAAGAAACTGTACAAAATTATGAACATCTTGTTCTTGTTTTCAAAACCAAAGATAGAAAATCTGGGTAGTTATTTGAAGCCTCGGTTCAGTCTCAGTCATTAGATAAAACATATGTCTGCTTGTGCTGGGAAAGTTGAAGCAACTCCAAAAAAGTATTTTCATAAAGGAAACTCTTGAACTTTTTAACGTGGAAAATCTAATTGGGTAGAGATTTTGTATCCTTTTTGTTTCTTTTTGCCATTGACATAGTTGTACTTGTGATAGGAAACTATTATTCTCATTACATGCAAAGCTTTTAATTCTATAGAATGATATTTTGTTTTAACATTTTATGAACTTGTGTATTACTGCAGATGTACATTATAAAGCATCTCTCTGTTTGATCACCGTGAGCAAAATGTTTTGTACATATTGCAGGTTACTTGAAGGAGTCATACGCTCAATAAACAACCTTCTTGAGAAGTTTCATCAGTCGTTTTTTTTGTACCTCTTGACATCCCCTAGCAAGTTTGTGTCAGTTGGAGTTTACATGATTCCATTTGCATTACTTGTTGCACCACTTCCAATAGTTGCGGCATATCTCCATGCCAATGCTAGTGATTCCACTCCCCAAACCACATCTGCCTTAGAAGTTGATGCCAGCCAAAAATCTTGGAAATGGTTGAATTCGGCCAGGAAGGTTTTGGTCATTCATTTATGGGGTGCTGTCATCTCCTTACTCCCATTTTCCCTATGTCGAGTACCCAATACCACACCAACGACGAACTTTGTATTGTGGGGTTTGCTATCAGCTTTTAGCTTGCTAATTTTATACTTGATTTTGGGTTCACCAATTTTTGAAGCTGCTGCATCTCGACTTGAGAAAAACAAGTGGGCTAGCTTAAAGTCTATTACTATATCAACTGCATTCATCGGTTTGTCTCTCATGTCCGTCATTAACTTTGCTACAGCAGAGATTGGGGCTTTACTTATTGTCCCGATTTGTCTGATGGTTAGACCATTGAAGCTTGATATTCAAGCTAGGAGCTGGAGAACCTTACTAAGGGCCTCTTGTAATATTGCTTTAGGTCTTATTGTGTTTCCTCCAGTTGCATTTGTTTTACTGAAAGGTGCATTTGAAGATTTTTATGGTATGAATTTTGGTGATTATTGGAACTGGGTGGAATCCCTTTGGGTTTGGAACAGTGCACTTTACCTCTATGTAGGTGTTGTTCACCTACCATGCTGGGCACTGTGTATTCACATTTTATTTCATCCATGTTGACATGTACTATTACTTCATCCGGACAAGCAATTTATTAACTCGATGTTTATGTTTTCTTCTGAAATGAACAATTGGACATCATTCTTCTCTGCAAGTAATTTTTTATAATTAGGCCAAGAAGACTTCTGGGGAATAGGGAAGGAGAAACGATTAGTGATTACTGGAATATTTTGGATCCTGATCTCGATATGGATGACTAACGTGTGAATGATAGTTGAGCCTCTAGCAGATTATACTAATTTTATTTTTAATTCATAAAAATATATAATTTAAATTAAAGCACAAAGATGAGAAGAGAATTATGGAACGACAGTTGCAGTTCAATGATTTCAATAATACAATATAAGCAATCTAAATTGATTTCAATAATCTTTATTTTCTTATATGAATTGATATACACTGACAATCATGACGTTAGATTGACCACCTCTTATCCAAGAAAACAACAATTGGATTATGTTATTAATGGCAATCTGTCTGTCTACTTATAGATCAGCCAAGATAAAATCGTGTTATGGAACCCGGCTACTAGGGAACTCAAGCTCATTCCTCCTGCCCTTAAGTATAAAATGCTGCATTGGCGTATGGTACATGGATTTTGTTATGACCGTGTTAACCATGACTACAAGGTGCTTCAATGCATAAATTAAGTTCCATGCTCATCGTTTATGTGAAGAGTTCCTTGTAACACCCTTAGCCTTTGGTCTCTCTGCTCACGATTGGTTGAGGAACCACTTAGTGGCACTAAATGGCTCCTTGACTTTGATATCGAATTCTAAAATTTCCACGCATCAATTTTGGGTCAATTCGGTGTGAGAGAATCATGCATTAATTAAAATCTTCACAATTGGTCCCTTACCTGCTGACATATACTCTTCAGGAAAGAAAAAAAATAAGGGAAACTAGCCTCGCTTGATTTAAGTACCCTAATGATCAAGGAAGTTGATGTTAAAGGGTTGTCTCGTGGTTGTTTTTGGATAATCATTTAAAAGAAAAGCCTTCTTCCAATTGGAGGAATACATTAATTATGACTAGTTTTTCTAGTTTAAGCTTCAAGTTTTCACCTAGTAGGTTGTGATTATTATTGTGGTTATTAAGATTTGTTACCAAGTTAAATGTTATGTGTTTAAATTTTGGCCTATCAATAGCTTCATTGCTGCTATATACACAAACCATTTAGCAATATGAATCTTATTGTTTTATCATTTTATTACTTCTCTCTGCACGCTGGTTTGGTTTTCTATATATTTCAATTGCATGAATGATCTTCAGTCTTTGTTGAATGGCCTTCATTTTTTTTCTTTCTGGAAACAAATTAAGGTCTTTAGTTTTATACAGTATATCTTTAGTATATGACTTCACTTAAAGTGGGAATAATAACCTGTTTTTATTTTTATTTTTATTTATAGAAATGATACCTATTCTAGCAAGCATGAAATGATGCTTCTTAGTAGTTAGTATATTTCAGTATGAAAAGGCTTCAAAAAGCATATTACGAAACGAGTCACTCCTATTTATCAAGAAAAATATTCTGATAAATTTCCTACATTTTCTGTTTTTCTGAAAAAATTCAAATCATGGGGAAGTGGTAATATATCTGTCACCAAGATTGAAAGCATATTGGAGTACAGAACTTCACCTATTTCCAGACTCAAACTAAATTCTAAATATAAATTTTATGGGCCTGAAGAAAATGTTTGTAAATCATAATAATGGAGCATTGAAGCGCATTATTTGTGTGTATGTACCTCTTCCGGAAAGAAAACGGGAAACTAGCCTCGCTTGATTTAAGTATATCCTAATGATCAAGGAAGTTGATGTTAAAGGGTTGCCTCCTGATTGTTTTCAAACGATAATTCACAAGGAAATCCTTCTTCTAATTGGAGGAATAAATGATGATTAATTTTACAAAACTTGGATATTGCAGCCAAAAAATTATGTATATTGTAGCCAACAAAAGCTAACAGTATTCAATTCCAAAACTTGGATTCAGAATATCTTGCAATCACCTTAATTTTACACAACCATTGCATCCGCACTTCAATTCCCTAATTAGTAGTACCTCTAGAAAAGATATTAGCATTATAGAGTAGTAATTAAGAGAGAATAGTACAGGAGAAGAAATCACCAGGGTGGCAGAGCCTGAAAATGTGTTTTGAGGGTTTAAAATTGCTTTAATAAAATTAAACTTTAAAGGCTACTAATATTTTTTTTTTACGGTGCAAATAAATAACTTTAAGAAAACTGTGAATTCAAATTTTAAGTTTTAAACGGCCAGAAATCATATCTTAAACAACTAGAAATGTATTGGATGAGTTTGATTGTGTAGAAAAGAGAAAAAAAAGGAAGAGAATAGAAATATAATATGGTGGAAGTGGGGGATCCACACTATATTTTTTGATTTTTGTTGTTGAATAATAATGTTTTCTTGGCAACCAAACCATAGCTAACAGCCGGAGTTAGTAATAAAGCTTTAACTTGATCCATTCTTACAAGTAGAGGATAAAAATCAGCATTTTTTGAGAGAGAGACTAAAATACATTTACATATTTAGAAGAAGAAAAATGTTTAACCCTTTAAAGAGCTTCGCTAAGACATGATTGTTACCACATATGTACGCAATGGTTATTAAACATGAATTTACAGAACATCATCATCGAAGTTGATTGTCAAGCCGTTGCAGATGGGTTATCTTTCCAAACAAAAGGCATTACAGAATTTCACTGCATTATTAGAAATGTAAAAAAAAATAAAAATTAATTCGATTCTCAACTCTAATGTGAGTGTATTACGGAAGCAAGTCAACTAAGATGTCCATATTCTTGTTAGGGCATCTCAATTTTATGCTAGCAACCAGATCTTTAATTATATACCCGATTGTATTTTCCCTTCTATTCTAAATGAAATACAATTAAGTATCTTTACTCTAAAATAAAACTATAGTTCATCCCATAAAAAAAAACTATATTTTATCAAATGGACTCCAACAAATTTCTCATTATTAGTCGGTTACAAACAACCTCCATTAGGTGTGTAATGCAATGCAATTCCCCAATCTAACACCTACTGTCAACATGCTCACCAATCACCATATACAAAAGGCCATGCTATGCATCAAATCCACCAAATCATAGTGGCGCAACCAAAACTAGTTGACAGAATCATCCTTTTTCTGTTCAACCCTTTCATTTTATTTTTATAGAAACTGCATTCAAAAGTCAAAAGTCTTTATAATATGTCAAATGCAAATTAATATATTAAAAAAAATTATCTTTTAGTTATAGGCATCATGATAATTTTGTTAATTTTCATAATTTTTTTTATAAAAAATCATATTAAAATAATTTCTTATTAATAACAACTTCTACATTAACCATGCATATTTATTAAACTCTTAATACTTTAAAATATTTTTCTTTTATTAAAATATATTGGAGTTTAAAAAACAAACAGAAACAGTAAAAGGCTTAACATTGCAGAAAAAAGAGGTTTGGTTTTGTGTTTTTTTTAATATGTCTGAGAACTCCCAAATCCCAATCATCAAGGTACTAATAACGCATAAATGAGTAGTATTTTGTTCTCCAGATTCACACGCAACTTGAGAAAGAAGTTGCACCTTTACGACATCTCAACTATTCCATCATAGGAAAGAGACACACTGCACTTTTTCATTTCATAGCAAAAAATTAAACTTAAATATGTTTAAGATTACCGATAAATAATTAAATTTTGTTATGGATTTTTAATAATTTTTTTATATTTTAAATATTTGATATACTAAATTTTTTGTTTGCAGAATTATTGATTGATAATGTCGGGAAAAATAATTTATCAGATGACACGAAAACATGAACTCAAAACAAAAGTATCCTAGAGAGATTCACAACAAAATTGGTTAATTTACTTAAAACAGCCAAAAAAATTAATAACCATTAACCTACTAACCTTTCACTCTTAAGTCCTACCACTCAAGCTCTTAATCTTCTTCATTTCTCAGTTTCAGTTCCAAATAAGATTCCTTCAGCAGGAGAGAGAATCTATAAGCTTTTTGCTCATAGCCTCACAAGCACATTGCTTCATCTTTTTCCCACTGTTAGTTGGTTTGTATTGATTTCTGGGTCACTGTAGCTTAGTGAATTTGTTAGGTGTGTGGGGTTTTTTGTGATTATTGGGTTGCCATGGATCTGGCTGGATCTTCTGGTTTTCAGTCCTACAAGGTCCAAGTGAAGGTCAAAGTTTCCTTTTTTATGTTGTGAGTGATTCAGCTGCCGAATGAGTTTGAAACATGAAGCGTAATAAGTTGGTTCAGCACAAGTGGAAGAAGAAGCTTTTTGCTTTGATCTTGGTCGTGTTTTGTCTAGGAAGCTTGTCGTTTATGCAGACACGTTACCATCATGTTGCGGGGTTGGTTTCATTGCAACACCGTTTTGTTTCTGAGCCTGAGGTTCAAGGCCCCAAGATTGCGTTTCTCTTCATTGCACGGAACAGGCTCCCTTTGGAAATGGTTTGGGATGCATTCTTTAGGGTACTTTCTTTTCTCTTTTAGTTGTTATTGATCTCTATATCTTTGGGATTAGCAAGGTTTTAAATATCGGTAGCAGTTGCGTTGTGGTCATATTTGTTTATATCGTGGCAAATTGCGGACAAATGCAGCTAATATGGTCCCAATTGCGGTCGCTGGAACTTAAAAAACCTTGATATTGCGGCCCAAATCAATGTCGCAGACCCTTTTTTTTTTTAAATCTTGGGAATTAGTAGTGTATGCGAATGATAATATAAAGAGTTTTTACACTGTCATCTAATCACAAAGCGTCATGTATGGTAAGTTTGTTGACTTTTACAATAGTTAGTTTACCAATGATGATTTCTAATTGATTGATAGTGTAAATATTTTCTACATTGATAGTGCATAGAAATTAAACTCAAATATGCTTGCTTGTGTGTGTGTGTGTTGAGCTTGTAATTAATAGGAGGTTTAGAGGCTAAAAAGTCGGGTGTATCAATTGTTGTTAGTTTCAAGATTTAATGATTAATTGGAACATATGTTTGAATTACTAATGGATAATTCTTGGGAGATGCTTTATTCCTGGTAATCTGTTGGTGTTACTTGAATACACTGTTGAGAAAAGAAGATGCTGTTAATTTAGTAAGTTCAATAATCTGTTTCAAATCATGATGTGCATTTGGCAGTCAATCATTAGTGCAGTTGCAATCTATATTGGGTATTTGGGATACTGAAGGCAAGTCTAGTAATAGTAGTGCCAGTTATTTACCTTGCTTATCGTTATAACTCTTTTCAAAATTAATGTAAGTTTGCATAACTTCTTAATAATAATAATGATAATATCTCTGAAACTTTGGTTTTTAACCGTGTTGAATGGCGTTGTGTAATCTATGTAGCCGACCTCACCTAGTGAGATAAGCCTTTGTTGTTGTTGTTGTTGTTGCGTAACTTCTTAAAATTGATGCTAATAGACCTACCTCTGGCTAAATTAGTTGTTAAACTTGTTCTCTCTTTTTTTCTACAGACTGTGGGAAAGTCATACTTTTTAAGTGTTTGTAATGGATGAGTTGTTGTAGATCTTCCCTTTCATGTTTTGAAAAGTCATGGGTGATGAACATGTTAATTCTTTGTAATTTCACGGAGTGCTTCTTGTTTACTATTGAGGTGCAGTGATGCTTATAGAAACATTTGTGCTGTTTTCTTCAGGGAGGCGATAGCAAATTCTCAATTTTTGTACACTGCAGGCCTGGGTTTCTTCTCAACAAGGCAACAACTAGATCACCATATTTTTTGAATCGTCAAGTTAATGATAGCGTACAGGTTGCTCTTCTCTCTTTGTTTCCAACAGAGTCTGTTTTTGTTTATGATCCACATCCCATTGATCTGTTATGTGGTGTTCATATTGATAAGTTGCTACAATTGACTTGGTGTGCTTACCCACTGCTTATGTTGTAACAACATTTCTTTTGTGAATTCAAGTTTGTACTAACTGAAGTTTCGTAATCCATTTTGTATGTGAGGCCCATAGGGAACTGTGTTTTGGCTTTTGATGATCTAAAATTCACTTGCCTGTTTGTTTATCAAATAGAACACATGGTAAATAGTGTACTTAGTGGAAATCAAGGTCCTCTATCTGATAAAAAGAATTCATTGTTCTTTATTCTCCTCTTTCTCAACTGTAGCTTTAACACAAGTATGAATTATGATGGTTTAAATTAAAAGGATTTATACATAACCATTCCTTCTGTTCTGTGCTGAGTCTTTGAAGCAAATTTTACTGAGGGCAAGTGGATACCCTAGTAGTTTAGACATGATTTTTTATAAAAATGTGAAAAGGCATAACTCTTTTACTATGGATAGAATTAAATGCCCTAGATATTTAGTTATCCTTATTGGTGTGCTTGTTTAGAAGTGTATATTATTTCTTCTCTTTTAGAGAGAGGATTGGTGATTAAGATGCTTTATAAGAATGATTTTTTTCTCTAAAAGTTAATTTTGAATTATTTTATTCTATTTTACCAAACTATTTAAATTTTGTCAAGAAATAGTTGTTAGTTGTTACAAAGTTGCTATCCCATTTTGTCTGAAAAATCCGAGCTATCTCCTGTTTTTAATTGTTTCTCTAAAAGTTAACTTTGAATTATTGTATTCAATTTTACCGTACTGTCTGAAAATTTTCAGAAAATAGAGCTTAAAAAAGCTGTAATCTCATTTTTTTTATGTCTGTCAGCTTCATGATATTTATTTAGTCCATGTGATCTATTTCCAGGTTGAATGGGGAGAAGCAAGCATGATAGAGGCTGAGCGCGTTTTACTTAGACATGCGCTTAGTGATCCTTTAAATGACCGCTTTGTTTTCCTCTCAGATAGGTGAGGGTATAAATTTGTTAACAGCTATAAAGTTTTAATCCTTTTACTTTTGCCTATCACTTTCTGGACTTATACTATAAGTACTCACCACTTATATATAGTTTTTAAAGTATGATTTCTTTATATAGTACTTCGGTTAGAAGAAATTGCATTGATGTTTCTCTAGTTTTTAGTCTAGCGCCTCATTATATTTCAGTTGATTGATCTCTTTTCAGCTGTATACCTTTATACAACTTCAGCTATACATATGACTACATCATGTCAACATCAACTAGTTTTGTCGACAGGTGAGGATACACACTTGTCTTATGCTTCAGCACATTGGTTCTGTAATGTTAACCTTTTTGTCTCTTTCAATTTTTATCATTTGATGACTTAAAACTGAAATCTCAATTTTTGAAAATTACACCACTAACTCCAGTAAGTGAAGTTACTGGTATATTATGTTTGTTCTGAAACTACAATTCCTCATATAACAAATTTTGAGAGGTTAGATTTGCTAAAAAGAGTAACTTTTAGTTAAATTTAGTTATTTATTTGCCAACAATGTAATTGTTTTTTGACATTAAACTGTGAGCAGCTTTGCTGACACGAAAGAAGGCCGTTACAATCCAAAAATGGATCCTGCTATTCCTGTCTATAACTGGAGGAAAGGATCTCAGGTAAAGGTCTAATGTAGTTCTTAGTTTACTGTAAGTTCATTCCGGAGCTTAAAGTACATGACATACATTACCAAATAATTCATCTTATTCCTGTCTTATTGATTTATTCTCCTGCAGTGGGCTGTTCTGACCAGAAAGCATGCCAAGATTGTAGTGGAGGATGAAACTGTCTTTCTAATGTTTCAAAGATACTGCAAGGTAATGGGCGACAGTCCATTATAGTCCATCTTTTATGAGTGGTGTCACACGCTTCCTTTAAAATGTTAGACTCCTATAAAAAGAAAGTTATACATCAATGAGGTGATGACATTAGAAAATATGCCAATTTTGACAGTGAACTTTGTAGGGAGTATTTCTTTTCTATCTTTGTTCTTTCTTTTTCATCCCTCAGGGTTTCCACACTTTCTTTATCATTAAATGTTATAAACTCATGGATGGCTTTCCATGCATGTTTCAGGTCATGGATCTTCTCTTTTTAGTATTGAAGCCAATCATCTTTCATGTCTCATTCATGCTGACAGCCTTATTCCTTTCTTCTTCATTTCTCTTACCTATGGATTTAATAATGCAGAAAAAGCCACTACCAGAATTTTGGAGGGCTCATTACATTGTAAGTGCTCTATCTGAAATTATGTATGTAAAAATTATTATAAATGTCCTCTTTTTACTATATTAGCTTCAATCAGAAACTTTTTATTTATTTATTTATTGTCTTCTGCTCATAAAATGTCATGAAGTATTCCAATATTTGATTGTGAACTTATATGTGATGTCAATTAGGTTCTTGTAAATTATATTAAAGTAACAATTTTAAAGTATATTTCTTCCTTCATGCAGCCTGCTGACACATCTAAGGTGCATAACTGTATACCAGATGAACACTATGTTCAGACATTACTGGCTGTAAGGATCCTTTTCTTTTTCTCCCTTTCACTCTTTCTCTGTCTGGGTGCATGTGTATCAGATACAAGACTGTGTGGATCTCAAAAAGAGAGAGAGAGGGGTCCTGTATATGTTGTTACTCACTGGTTAACAATTACAGTGTTGACCCTATCTCCTATCCGTGTCAATCACATTTTTAGCTCAACAATTTGTTATGGCATAATTGATTATGCTAAAATTTTGATGTCAAGAAGAAACTAATTTTCTATACTTTTTTGGGACTTCTAATTGAATGATTTGGGTGACTCATGCAAAACTGGGATGATGATTGTCTGTTGCTGTTTCTAGATGTTTTAAAGATTGAATTAATTACAAGTTTACATTACTGCATTTCTTTGAAGTTAACATATGAAAAAAAACAGATGGCTATAGAAATTGAAGCAAGTTTGTGACTTCTGATTTAAACTGTGTCGAGGCTTGCTTAACATTACAAATATTTTAATGTGATCACTATGTTAGTTTCAATTTACTTATTTGAGTGTTTGCCTTGCCAAATATAGCAAAAGGGCCTTGAAGAAGAGATCACACGAAGATCATTGACACATACTTCCTGGGATATTTCCAATTCCAGGGAACATGACCGCCGGGGATGGCATCCAGTGACTTACAAGTACTCAGATGCTACACCTATGCTTCTAAAATTTATCAAGGTTTGACCTCTACTGCCACTGCAAAATCACCCTTTTTAATCAACTTCCTTTCCATGATCACTTTCATACATCCAAAAAGGGATAATATGTTAGGTTATTACTATTTGACTTTATAAACAGTGATTGCCTTAGCATCTGAAGACATTCTCAATGTTTTATTTTATCTCTATAAATACTAATTTGTTGGAAAGATATTGCCGGGTTGTAATCATAGGGAACCCCCATATAGAGCCTAAAAATGAATTCAAACTACTAAGACTACTAAGTCACCTACTACATATCAGCATATACAAACTTAAAAAGAATAAGGTGGGAATTTTATTTTGTTTTCTTTTTTGGTGAATGGAAATTTTTGTTTTTGTAAATAAAGCAAAGTAAATCCGTGATCCTTGCCCTTATCAAACCTCAATCTTATTCTGATTTTATCAACCAACTAACTGAAGCCAATACTCTGTTTAAGAGCAATCAGTTTTTCAAGTATCGCCTGTCCATTGCAGCAAGAGATAATATAACATTCCCTAAGACATTCAAGTAACTGGACAATTATCAGTAGTTGCAGTTATGATAATGAACTGAATATAAAATAAAACTCAAAAGTTTGGGTAACAGAAAGGAATGTGCTGAAGAACGAAAAGAAAAAGTTTACTTATCATTGAACCATACTAAGACAGCAAATGTAAAGATGCTGCATTCTTCAACATAATTGACTCAGTTTGAGACAAGCATATAAAGTAAGCATGTGCAACTTTGATGATTTGTTTGCAGGAAATAGATAATATTTATTATGAAACCGAATACAGAAGAGAATGGTGCAGCAGCAAGGGTAAACCATCGACTTGCTTCCTTTTTGCAAGAAAATTCACTCGGACTGCTGCTTTAAGGCTTCTGAATATGGTAAGTTCATGTATGCTTCATAATTTTCTTGAAGAGTGATAGTGAGCTTTCAAACATTTTTTACCGAAACTGTGGTCTTTTTGAGTTTATCTTGTTAATTATTTTCTGCTTTTTTATTGTGTAGTCTGTTCTGGGAGTGTTCAATTAATAGAACAAAAGGCTCATTGTCAGAGACTGATACAAGGCAAAAATACACTTAGCAAAACAAATACGAGGGAAAAAAGGAATAAAGTAAAAGCAGTTGAAGAGTATTGGCACCATACTGATATGTACAACGAGTTGTATATTTACAAATTTAACAGTGTCTGTGGTGTACATGTAGTAAGTAATTTTTTTTTTCTCAGAATAATATTGAGAAGTAGGAACACTTCTAAATAGTGGTTACGTCTTGTTGTAATTGCGTCATATATATGTCCATGTCAGATATTGTATGGACACCTCAATTTGTTTTTAATTGTATTTTTTGTACTTTTATTTTTTTTTTTAACTTTTATATTAATACTGATCAAATGCGACAATAAATAGACAATTTTTTTGTATTTTATTATGTTAATAATGACTAATGCACATTTTTTTATAAAAAAATTGTTATCTATTTTTTTTATTTTATTTAGATTGATTTTATGTTATAATAACCGTGTTGAATCTTGTAATTTTAAAATTTATTGTATTTCTGTATTCTTAGAAGGACATGTTAAAAGGATATGTCGAGAATAACATTTTTTAAAACACGGGGGTGGGGATAGCATCAACGAAGGTGAAAATAGCAGTCTCCCTAAACTAATTATGGGGACAATGAGAGGCCTTGATGAAATTTTATTTGGGTTGCTTAGTGGTCTTTGCAAAGCTCCAATCTCTTGAGTCGAGAGAATATATTATTTTTCATGTCAACCTTTTTAAAGAATACATAAATAGTCTATACACTTCTCTCTAAAGAAAACATACTCTATATATTAACAAAACAAATTATTTTAACATTTTCGTTGAATTATATAAATATATATATATATAATTTATTGATTTTTATAATAAATATTTAAAAATTACTCTAACAATGATTTTTAGTAGTTAATAATGTAATTTTTTTTACATTAATAGTGTCTAAAAAGTAAATTCCTTATTTAAATTTATCAAATTTATTTTTTAACAATTGTTTCAAACTTCTCCTTGTTCAATTTTTTGAGTATTTTACATTTTAATTATAGAATAATGATTAAAAGTTATTTCAATTTTTTTTTACAGAAGCTAAATCATACCATTTCAAAATTTTAACTCTTGAAAAACAAGAAACTTGCCTTGTTCAAATGGGAATAATTTTGATAATAACTATATATATAAAAAAAAGATATAGTACAGTTCGAAAAAAAAGGACGATATATAAAAAATAATTTCCCTTAAAGAAACAAATCAAGACGATGGTTCTCACAGTCACAGTGTATCAACCAAGACAAATATAAAAGACATTGAATGGGACAGTGGAAAAAACCCAATTTCCATTGAAGGGGTGCAACTTTTCGCCTTGTATTTCAGCCAAGCTAAGAAACTCATTCTCTCAGCACCATCTGATGACTGTGAAGAGATTTCCTTGGAGCCGTTCAATTTTGAGCTTATAAAGGTTTCCTCAGTGACTGGCTTGCGTGGCAAGTCAGTGAAGTTTGCTCCTATTGGTTTGGTGAATATGCTAGACACTGGTGGAGCAGTCCAGTCCTTGGCTTTTGATGAGGCTCAGAATTTGGTTGAGGTTGGTGTAAGAGGCACTGGGGAGATGAGGGTCTATGCCTCAGAGAAACCAACAACTTGTACAATTGATGGCAAACAAGTTGATTTTGAGTATGAAGGGTCTATGGTCAAAATTCAAGCACCATGGCCTGGTTCTTCAAAATTGTCCACTGTTCAGTATGTATTCTGAGCCAGGTAGTTATTTTTTTTAATTATTGTTCATAGTGAATGATGTCAAGGGGCTTTTTATATCCCTTACTAGCATGTTTGATAACTTGCTTTTTCTAGTTTTTCGCTCAATGTTGAGGGAAGTAATAGGGTAATATGATAATTGAGTAAAGCTCAAGTTTCTTTTCTATCCAATTAATGTCAATTTTTTTTAGTATACTTTATTTCTCCTTCACGCACGCACTTGTGTGATTAGTCATATTGCCACTATTGCTCAATTTTCACTTTAAATTGAATCAATACGATGAATTAAGAAACTGATTGAATTTTTTTTAGAGTATCAAGAGATTTACAATAATTCACGCATTCTATTTGAACAACTTACTTAGATTTAGTTGACCAAAACTAATTGAATTTAAGATGTTACATGGAGAACAAAGAAATAGCTTATGTAGTTTTATAGTTTGGTATCACAAAAGAGGGTTGATATTTAGCGTAAGTAATTAACTAGGAAAGAACAAAATCAAGTAGGAGAAGATGAATAAGAGGCCTGAAACTGTTGGATGTTGGTTGTTATTTTGAAATTACAAAATATATGTAACCAACTTGATAGTGGTCAACAATAACTCAGGAAACTAATCACTATCCACATCCTCTATTTTTTTTACAACATTAACGTCTCTTCTTTTAGCCCACTGTAACTGACTCTTTGATGGATCCCTGAACTCATTCTATATACATCAGCATTTACACCATCTAGTGCTTTAGAATCAGAGTTTAGAAGACTCAAGAGAGATTTTCAGTGCAATCCAAAGACTCAAAACCGTGAGCAATGGCGGGAGGTATTTATGATCTTAATTTTTCCGCACTTAATCTAATTGCTTATGTTATTTATGCATGATTAGATTATTTAGTTTTCTTACATTTGGTATCAGAGTCCGTTTATTGCCTTTGTCTTGCTTTGTTTAACACTCATATATGTGAAATATTATTTTATTAAATTATGAGTATTTTATTTGAATGTTTTAATTATTAAGAAGTTTTGGAATCATATGGAAATTGAGTTTCTAAAATTTATGTAAATTAAAACATGGATTTCGGTGTTGAAAAAGGCTGAAAAACCATTGGATTTTTAATTCGGGTCCGTGGGTTGCAATTGGGTCAAAGTGACCTAGTTCAAGGTTGAAGATGATGAACAGTAATAAATAATTAAAAAAAAAGCTTTTAGTATTGGTGGGGGTTTGAACCCATGAGTTTCGCTTAAATAATACCCACATCAACCACTAAGCCACATGAAACTATTTGATATTTTGTTATTTTATTTGTATCTTATATGTTTATGCGTTCCTGTTCAATTTTGGAATTTATAGAATTTTGATTTATTTTATGCATGAATATATTATGGAAAAGTTTATTCTATGCATATATATTAAATCAAGTACATAATATTATGTTTCAACTATGCAATTATGTATGAGAATTTTATTTATCATTATATTATATCTTGATCTTGCAAGTGTATAATATGATTTATTCTCATATAATTAAGTTTTATGTTTAAGTGATTTTTATAATTTTAATTAATTATGGATTAGTCACAATATCTATAATTTAATTAAAATTATATATTAAGTTGTTTAAAGATCATATAAGGAATTAGAAATAATATTGTAATTTATTGATACTATTCCCATTTTTATTTTATTTTGATTTGTGTAATGGTTGTGATATGGGTATGAGTAGCATTAGGCATTATGCTAATGCTGTTATTTATGCTATCATGACTTGGCAATTCAAGAATTCAAAATAAAATGAAATGCATTAGATGGGGTTCCCGTAACCAAATAAATGGTTATAAAGCATTTTGCCAATTAAACTAATGACAATTTTGTGATATATGTTCACATGACCTATTGTTATTTTGTTATTACATGTGTTAATTTATGTTTCTCTATACATATAATATTACGTTGATTAATCTAAATGATTGATTATTTAATTTTATTGTTTATGGTTAATTGCAGTAAAATTAATTTTGGAAATTAGATAATATTTAGTGATCTTTATAGTTTAATTAATTAAAGCTAGCCACAACAACTTTAATTATTTAAATTATATATTAAGACTCTTTAGATCACACAAGGTAGATCATATTAATTGTAATTAGTCATATAATATAATAGATATCATCCCACATGAATTTCTATTATAGTTTTGTATGATTAATTAGGATATTAAAATTATATTTTTTGATTTGTCCACAGGGATCAAGAAATATAAATTGATAGTTTTATCATAATGTTTATGTGAATTTAATTGAATTAAAATTTTAGCCCACAGGCAAATTTTATCTCACTAAATTCATAATTTTATAAACATGACTTACATTGGTAAAGCATGAAACATTTTTTTTTGTCTCAAATTTTAAGGATAAGCATATATGTTGAATTATTTTGCAACTATACAACCTATTAATACAATTGATGTCCCAGAACTGAGAGGGGATTATTTTCTATCTGGAAAGAAAAGATTTTGCTGACGTTAGGGTATATGAACATTGATTATGCTATCTTAAAACTAAGCCACCGGCAATTACAAGGAACAATATATATTATGGTATATAGGCTAGTATTAAGGGCTCAGTTGAACAGTATGACAACGTGAGAGTGTTCCTGAAGTACAATGATGAACAATTTGAAACTTCAGGAAAGGCATTGGCCAATACCGTAATAATGTTTTTTTCTTCCACGAAGCTCAATACTCTGAGGGGCGTGTGTGAGCACATCATGCATATGAGGAACATTGTAGCTCAACTAAAAACTCTAGAGGTGGACATGTCTGACTCCTTTCTGGTGCATTTTATTATGAATACTCTCCCAGCACCATATGGTCCCTTTAACATATCTGACAACACACATAAATACAAATGGTCTATTAATGAACTCATGACCAAGTGTGTTCAGGAAGATGAGAGGTTGCAATTAGAACAAGGAGAGAGTTCTTTTATGCGACTGAAAGAAAAGACACATGAAGAAAGACTGTCCTAAGTTTAAGCTATGATTTGGAAAAGAAAGGTATATCTACCTCTTTAGTTTGTTATGAGTCTAATATGATTAATCATAACACATGGTGGATTGATTTGCAATATGGTCTTTTCTATATTAATTTGCAAAATGATATCACTTATGATGTTGTGCATGTTAATGTTGGCACAAAACGATGTGTTGTGAATAAGGATTTCTCTATGTTGTGGCACCTAACATTAGGACACATCTCTATCGAGAGAATTAAGAGATTGGTAAATGAAGGGATACTTAGTGCTTTGGATTTTGCTGATTTTGATACTTGTATAGATTGCATTAAGGGTAAGCAAACTAACAAGTCTAAGAAGGTGCAAAGAGGAACTCAAATCTATTAGAAATCATACATACAGATATTTGTTGTCCAGATATGGACGCAAGTAGTTCAAAATACTTTATCACCTTCATAGACGATTATTCACGATATACGTATCTCTACTTACTTTATTCTAAAGATGAAGCTTTAGATGCCTTTAAAGTTTTTAAGGTCGAAGTGGAGAAATAATGTGGAAAGCAAATTAAGTTCGTGAAATCTGATAGAGGTGATGAATATTATGGTAGATACACGGAGAATGGACAAGCACCTGATCTATTTGTGAAGTTTCTTCAAGAACATGAGATTGTTGTCCAGTACACTATGCCTGGTTCTCCGGATTAGAAAATACACTATGTCTGGTTCTCCGGATCAGAAAGGTGTGGCAAAAAGAAGAAACAAACCTTAATGGACATGGTGCAAAGTATGTTTAGTATTTTCAAGCTTCCTAAGTCATTGTGCACTGAAGCACTAAAGACGGCAATGTACATATTGAATCGAGTTCCAATTAAGGTTGTCCCAAAGACACCATTTGAGTAATTTAAGAGTTGGAAATCAAGTTTGCGACAAGTACACGTTTAGGGATGTCCTTCTGAAGTGAGAATCTATAACCCACAAGAAAAGAAGCTTAGCCCAATGACCATTAGTGGATACTTTATTGAATATGCTAAAAGATCTAAGGGATACAATTTGTATTGTCCATTTCAAAGTACAAGGATTATGGAATCAAGAAATATTGAATTTCTTGAGAATAACTTGATTAGTGGGAGCGATCAATCCAGAGATTTTGTTTCTGAGAAAGATCATTCAGTTACTCAACCATCCACTTCAAATCTTAGATTGGTTGTTATTAACAATACCCTTCCAGCTCAACCGGGTGTTGTGCAACCTATCATTCAAGATCCATAATCTGCTGATAATCTAGCTGATCAAGTTGTTCATGAGGAGCAAGAAAAAAAAATTGTTGATCAACCAATTGAACAACAATTTTCTCAAGAAGATAATGAAACAACATTAAGGAGATCTACTAGAATAAATAAATCAGCGATACCGAATGACTTTGTTGTGTATCTACAGGAATCTGACTATACTATTGGAGCTGAAAATGATCCTGAAACGTTTTCACAAGCCATGAGTTCTAAAGAATCAAACTTGTGGTATGATGTTATGAAAGATGAGATGAATTCTATGACATCGAATACAAGGAGACATTCTCTTATGTATCTAAGTAAGATTCTCTTCGCATCATTCTGACACTAGTTGCACATTTTGACTTAGAGTTGCAACAAATGAATGTGAAAATGGGTTTTCTCAATGGAGACATAGAGAAAGAGGTTTATATGAAATAACGTGAAGGATTCTCCTCTATTGAGGATGAGCAATTGGTATGCAAGCTTAAGAAATCTATATATGAAACAAGCCTCCAGTTAGTGGTATTTAAAATTTCATGATATTATTTCTTCATTTGGTTTCGTAGAAAATATTATGGATCATTGTATATACCAGAAGGTCAGTGGGAGCAAAATTTGTTTCCTTATTTTATATGTAGATGATATTTTACTTGCAACCAATGACAAGGATTTACTATATGAGATTAAACAATTTCTCTAAGAACTTTGATATAAAGGATATGAGTGATGCCTCTTACGTTATTGACATCAAGAGACAAAGTAAGAGGTGTTCTTGGTTTGTCTCAAGAGACCTATATTGACAAAGTTTTGGAAAGATTTAGAATGAGTGATTGTTCAACAAGTATAGCTCCTATTATGAAGGATGATAGGTTTAATTTAAGCAAATGCCCGAAAAATGATCTTGAGCGGGAACAAATGAAGAATATTTCGTATGTTTCGACTGTTGGAAGCCTTATGTATGCTCAGGTCTACATAAGACTTGATATTGCTTTTGCGGTTGGAGTGTTAAGAAGATATCAAAGTAACCCAGGTTTAGACCACTGGAAAGTTGCAAAGAAAGTAATAAGATACCTTTAGGAAACTAAAGACTATATGCTTATGTACAGACGAACTGACAACTTGGAAGTGATTGACTACTCAGATTGGATACAAACATCGTTGCTTAATTCCTTTGGTGCCAACGTCTCTGCCTTATCCCCTCTCCATTCCCTACTACCCAGGCCATCTTTGAGCTTCATGTGAAATATATGATACATTTATACAAGAACCTCTCCAAATTCACTTACAAATTTGATTCCAGCGCCATTGAAATCAATGAACCCAAATTCACTTAACAATAACAACAAGCAAAGCGACAACTCATTAATATATAATCTATTTCTTTGTTTTCCATATAATTTTAAATTCAATCAGTTACTTAATTTGAATTAATTGTTTTATCAGAATGATTAAGTTTTAAAGTGAAAATTGATCAATAGTGACAATATCACTAATCATTTGGAAGATATGGAGCCCAAAAGTAAACGAAGGAGATCCTCGGAACGCTTGCTTACCATTGTCATCAGTAACAACTAACAAACAATTTGTAATTGCAAAGAATTTTGATGCTTGGTGTGAGACAAATATAATTAAAGTGTGGATTGGAAAGCCTATGTATGAAATCGCGAATCAAATCATGAATTGGAAGATATATGTGTTGAATTGGACTTTCTCCTCCAATGCTGGTCCAGCCCCATTGAAGATTCTAAAATCCTAAACTTACTCATCCACTATAAATGCCTT
This sequence comes from Glycine tomentella, assembly GCA_007407185.1. NCBI lineage: Eukaryota > Viridiplantae > Streptophyta > Magnoliopsida > Fabales > Fabaceae > Glycine > Glycine tomentella. Next base: position 407,519 of record PYAF01004537.1, on the reverse strand, counting down.
AGTTAAGGGTGGAGGCAGGTTAGACGAAGAATTAGGTCAGAATTCGAGAGCCTCAAGTGACATTTTTGAAAGCACATTTGAACAAGCCTTGTACTTTGCATTTGAGAGATCTTTAGAGAGATGCTTGAGTGTGACCTCTGTAGAGAAGTTTGAATACCACCATACTTGGTGATGCTTGATTGTATCTCTAGTGAAAGGGCTGGAAAAGTTTGACTCTTGTAACTCATTATTGTTATACTGAAAGTTTGATTCTGGATTAGTGTCTCGTGTTCTTCTCTATCTCTCTCCTCTTACATTTTTGTTTCGCTTCCGTAGCATTTGATGTGAAGGTCCGCCTTAACCCAACAATATAATCAATAATATATAACTAACAAAAACACAGATGTTATCTTATTTGTTTTTATTTTGCTAAATTTGGTATAAAAACATTTTATTTTATCATGCTTTAACATTTATATTAATTTTAGTTTAATATATGTTTTTAAAATACATGTACTGAGGGAAAAAATTATTAAATTAAGAATAACAAAAAAAGAACAGATAAGTAAAAATAAATTAATAGTGCTTCAAGATTAAAATGCATGTCAACATAACATCTTAGATCATACGAAACAAATAAAACATGGGAAAGGCAGTTATATATATTAGTGCTTCTATTTCTGCTGGTGGTTATAAAATTTATTCCATCTTTGACATCCTTACTCACATCTATGGTTGTAATTTTATACAATTCAAGGTTTTATTATATATGTACTAAGAAAAACAAAGGCACGACAAAATTCGTGTATTTGCATTTCTTTTTATGCTAAATTTAATATATTATCACAATTATTATTGCACTAAAATTATATGTCGCATTTTTATTATGCTAAAGTTGTTAGTAACAATTTATCTTTTATATATTGACTTATATATTAATTTTGGTTTAATTATTTAATTTTTTCGACTATCCATGCAATAACAAAGAAAAATTTGATATAGAGAAAAAAGAAAATAGTGTTGCGTTGCTGAATATACCTAACATTGCATGCGTATCTAACTATTAGAGATATGTATATATTTTACTTTTAAAAAAATGAAAATATCATTATCACTTTTTTGTAGTAATATTAACACTGATCTCGTAAGAGATTAGTGTAGTTATCTCTCCCCTCCAAAAACGAAAATACATGCTATTGGAGGCAAAAATGCAACCTTTTCTCTATGTTCTTTCTCCTTCATTGATTCTGCAAACAATCGATTGAGATTTGGAGGATATGAACAATGAAAATCAAAGATTTTGGCATTGGTAGGAGTCTATGTTTCTACGATACAAAGAAACAGAAATGAGGGGAAAAAACGGAAGTTAAAATATGAAGAGAGAAAAACAAGTTATAGGTTAACAGTGATAAGAATACGTACGTGAACAGTTTTTGTACCCAAAACTATAGAAGTTATAGGTTAACAGTTATAAAAATGAACACCTTTTCAATGATAACTGTTTTTTATTTAAAGTCCGTACTTTAGAGTTTGGAGAATAAAGTACACACATCTCATACATTCATTATAATTAACTGTTCAAACATTAAAACTGCTACACCATTTATTTCTAACATATTAAAAATGTATCACCAAAATAAAAATAAACTAATCATCATTGCGTGCAGAGTTCTGTTTCCGTGATCCTGCACTTGATCATGGTTTGGGATTCAAAACAAAATTGGAGAATCAAACATCTGTTGATAAATACACAACCACCAAATCAGAATATACAGCTGGTTCCAATAAACATTTTGATTCTCTTTTGTGTTATTATAATTGGATCGTGAAGGAGACACATTTGAAAGACAAGTAGAAAATTGGATCTCAGAGGGTCAAGTGTTCGATCCACAACATTAATGTTCATGATTCATGTGCGTGAATCGAAAGTATAATTTCTTTTTGTTTTTGTATTTTTTTTAATGATATTCTTTAATAACATGGCAATTATAATTAGCTATAATGATATGGACTTTAGAGAAATGTTCATTAAATTATAACATATGTTTGCGCAAACTTGAAAAATATTTAAGAGCAAAATATGTTGATGAAAAAAAATATCACACATAAACGGCAGGTCATCCACATGGGCAATATAGAATTGAGAAAATAAAAACTGACACATGCACAATATTATAAAGTAAATTGGTCTCACAATTAACAAGAAAAAAAATCATGAATCAGACTGAAAAATATTTTCCTTAAATGGAAAAAAACTCTAAACATTAGAAAAGATAATTATACTCTCTCTAATAACTAATAAGAATATATATATATATATATATATATATATATATGATTTTGTTAATATATACAGCTTTAATTTTTTGTATAGTACGACGTTAACATAAAGAATATTTTAAAATACACAATGGTGTGTAACTTGTTAACATACATACTATAAAAATATATATAAAAAAAATTAATAAGTATATTAATAAATTATAATTAAAAATATCTTAAAATACTGAAAGAAAAATACAAATATATCTCACTGTAATTCTCTGTATATATTGACAATATCACACAAAGATGGCAAGTCATTCACATTCAAAACCCTCTCTCAAATTTACGATATGGCCAACATATATGATTCTGATCTATGCAGCCATAACAGCATCACTCTTCTCCTTCCTATACTTGTTCCATCGTAGAAGATTCTGCAAACACCCTCTCATGAGGGACTACCCCATCCTTGGCATGCTACCACCATTCCTCTTCAACTTGTGGCGACTCCATGATTTTTGCACCGAGGTACTGAAAAAACAAGGTGGCACTGGGTACTTCAAAGGGCCATGGTTCACCAAAATGGACTATTTGATCACTTGTGACTCCCTCAACGTGCAACACATGCTCTGCAAGAGCTTTGACAACTACATCAAGGAACCCGAGTTTCGCGAGATTTTCGAACCCTTCTTCGGAGATGGGCTTGTCACTGCCGATTCAGAGACATGGAAGTACTCCAGAACCATCCTCCATTCCTTTATCAAACAAAGAAAGTTCGAAGCGTTCGTCGTTAAAACCTTTCAGAAGAAGGTGCACACAAGCCTTCTTCCAATATTGGATCGTGTACAACAACAAGGAAGAGTGATAGATCTCCAAGATGGCTTCACCTTCGATAACATATGTTTCATGGTTCTTGGATATGATCCTTATTGTCTTTCCATTGATATTCCTGAAGTTGCGTTGAGAAGGCTTTTAACGAAGCAGAAGAGTCCATATTCTACAGACATACAGTGCCAAAGTGTGTTTGGAAGCTGCAGAAATGGCTTCAAATTGCTCAAGAGAAGAAGATGACAGAAGCATGTAAAACACTTGATCGATTCATACATGCACGTATAGCGTCCAAGAGGGTAGAGCTTTTAAGCAAGTACGTGCAACGAAAATGAAATGGGTGAAGCTCATGTTGACTTGCTAACAGCTTTGATGGGACAAGAACAAGCACATGACTATAGATTTCTAAGGGATGTTGTGTTTAATCTTTTTGTGGCTGGAAGAGACACCATAACTTCATCTCTCAAGTGGTTCTTTTGGCTTGTTACTAAACACCCTTTAGTGGCAGCAAAGATTCTTGAAGAGATAAAAGATAATTTTGAGGCTAATTATGAAGGGGTTTTAGGGATTGAAGAGGTGAAAAAGCTAGTTTATCTGCACGGTGCATTGTGTGAAGCATTGAGGCTCTTTCCTCCTTTGCCTATTGAGCGCAAGCAGGCAATTAAAGCTGACATGCTTCCAAGTGGTCACCACGTGAATGGAAACACAATGATATTGTTATCTTTGTATGGAATGGGAAGGTGTGAAGAGATACGGGGGAAAGATTGCTTGGAGTTCAAGCCAGAGAGATGGATATCTGAGAGAAGAGTTTGTTTATGCACCCGCTTACAAATTCATTGCTTTTAATGATGGACCTAGAATCTGCTTGGGAAAGGACTTGGCCTTTGTTCAGATGAAGATGGTGGCAGCTGCTATTTTGCGAAAGTATCGATTCCAGGTGGTAGAAGGGCATGCTGCTACTCCAAGCCACTCGATTGTCCTTCTCATGAAAAATGGTCTGAAGGCTAGGATTATGAAAAGATCATAGTAAGTTTGATACAAGAATTTCAATTTGATGATGGTGGAAATGCTGGTTGTGTCTACATGCAAGCGTGTTTAATTAGCAGCTTTTATGTTTAGCAACGTTTTTAAATGTAAGGGAGTAATCTTTTTTCCTTTTTTCCAGTGCACTTAATTATAATGTGCTATAAGATGCATTTGGATTAAGAAAACATCAACAGAAGTAAATATTGTTTTTTATTTGGTTTAACTATAAAGGAATTGAACCATTTGTGTTTATTAGAAGATATTTGTAGGCGCGAAAGGTCATATTGTTACCATTATAACTTATAAGAAACTCACATATTAGCGACTGGCTAATGATCTTTTTAAAACATTGGTGAAGCATTAGCAACGACCTCAAAGTACTGAAAATAAAGTCAAAACTAATGTGTTTGTGTCAATTGGAGCAAAAGATGTGAGAGAAAGAGAGCTACTATGGCAGAGAAGAGAACAACTGCTAATCCATCACAACTAGTTATCATTGTGGTCGCCACAGGCCACCAATGCATCACTCAACTCGTAATCGTTTTTAGGAAGAAAGGAGAATGAGAAGGGAAGGAGAGGTTGCTGATAATAATAAAAAAAAAAGTTTTACAAAGCTTGCTAGCAAGAACTCTAGAGACGGCCTAACCAGTAAACCTTGTTCAAAGGGGCACACAAAAACCTTGTTTAAATATGTTCTTATAGAATATTTCAAAAACTTTGTTCTAAAGGATATCATTGTCTTGCTCCACCACAAAAATTGAAGCAAAAGGGGCAGGCATACAGGATAGCCGTTCAAAGGTTCTGTGCTTAGCATTAGGATATTGTGACACCAATAATCATCTCCTGTCACCATGATGCCTCCTATGAGGATAATCATCAGATACAATATCTTGTCTTTTATGTCCACGTTCTTGCCTTCTATGTCTGTAATCTCCGTCCTCCCTTCTGCGCTTGTAATCCACATCCTCCCTTCTACGTTTGTAATCATCATCAGCTTCAGTATCTTGTCTTTTATGCCCACGTTCTTCCCTTCTATGTTTGTAATCCTCATCACCCCTTCGATTCTTGTAATCTTCATCACCTGTACTTCCTTTTCTTCGTCCAGAATCCATCTTCATATCTTGCTTTCCACTGTCTTCAGGTCTCTTCCTATAATCTCTGTCATTCCTTCTCTCCAAATGGCTAGAATCCGTGCTTCTCCTATCATCTCGACTAGTTCGTCTTTCTCTATAGCTATCATCTTCATCTCTGTTTCTTGAGTCTCGCTCATCTTTCCTCTTGTAGCCATCGTCTTCATCTCTTTTTCTGGAATCACACTCATCTTTTCGCTTGTAATCATCATCTCCATGTCTTCCCATGTGTCTGTCTCTGTCTTTCGTGTCAGCATGGGAATCCAAATCTCTTGAACCTCTTTCAGACCGTGCTTTGTTATCTCCATTTCCCCCATGTCCTCTGCTTCTATCACCATACCTATCTCTGTTGTTTGAGTCTACCATATCCTGTTGTCTACGATTTCTATGATCTTTTCTTTCAACTGGGTCATTTCCGTCATGCCATTGGTGTTTTATATCTCGCCCTGGGCTTTGTGAGTTATCTCCATCAAAAACCATTTCATATCTGCACCATGAATTTGCCATCACTCAGACATAATCAGATAGACAGTAAAAGACAGGCACATGCAATCAGAAGTACACACCTCGCATTATCTCCACCACGTTGGGCATTATCATCCTTTAAGATGTATTTTGCTTGTGGTTTTTTCATTGTAGAATCTCCAGTGCAATCCTTAGCAATATGATCTGCAGAACCACATTTGAAACAACCACCACCTGCAGCAATATTGGATTAAATGACAGAGGGAAAGTAGCAGCTTTTTACAACCAAACGTTGGTATTCAGCACAATGCTGTAAAAATGTAACAAGTATAAAACAACTGCTTTATAGGTTGTGACATTAAAAGAACCTGGGGAGAACCACACCACAAAAGTTAGCTGTTGCAGTTGGACATCCCAAGGTCTTACAAACCTCACAATAGAATCTCATATTTTCAATGTGAGACTCAAGTCATACCTAGTGAGTAAATCCTAACAGATATCTTTATCCTTACCTTTACCCTTTTGATCTTTCCGCCTGTATTGTGACCACAGTTTTGCCACACTTTGACTAAAATCCACGTGTATCCTTCGATCATCAATCAAAGCATTATCCATCTGCATTTCGAGGGCAATAAAAGAGAAAAAGTTATGAGTTTTCTTTTCATACCAAAGCAATTTTTTTATGAATATAGACTTAGGGCTGAGCAGGGGTTGGGTTCAGTTGGATTTGGGCTCAAAAAGTCTAATCCGCAACAAACTGAACCCTTCCTATTTTGATCTGTCTCCAACCGTATATCTCATTGGGTTGGACGGTTTAGCATTGAACGGCTCACGGTTTTTTGCGGGTGGGCTCGGGTGGTTTATCATCTTCAACACAAACTCAAGATGAAATGGAGAACGAATCATGCATTTTCTCCTGCAAACGCATGGAAATCTTGCTGCTTGAATGGGGCAATCATGGAAATGCACCGTTTGTTGTCTCTCAAAGAAAGGGATGATGGCCATGGAGGCTCTAGAACGGAAACAAGAGGCATGGCTATGGAGACAGAGAGTCTAGAACCAAAACAAGAAATGAGAAATGGGAAAAGAGGAAAACCAGGCAAAGAGGAAATCAGGAAACCCAGGGGTACAAAAAGAAAGCTGTTTTAGAATACCAGAGATGCAAAACCATATTGAAGAAAGTGCTGGACTGGATGAGTTAACGTGAAATGACACCTATGAACTGACGTGTTTTAAGCTTTTGCAATGTAACTTTTGAATTTTAAGTTTCTAATGCATGCCACAGTCGGATTCGGGTATCTACGGAATTCATTATTGTGAAGTGTGAACCAAATCTGACCATTAATACCCATATAAAACTGAATTTTTAACTCTTATTTCCCGCCTTCCGATCCGATCGGACCAGTAGGCACTTTTTCACTTCGGTTACTTCGGGTTTCAGTCGGATGGTAATTTTTTGCTCACCCCTATATAGACTTATAAATGCTTGTTTAAACTCAGAATTGCAAAAGAAAATAACAACTTTGCAACCCAGTACATAAAAAAGTCCAATAAAAATTGAAACAGAGGATAACACATAAGCAAATAAAGCAGGTAAGCAAGCACTTGAAACAATAATAAAATTATTATCAATATATTTTTTTGTAGATAAAATGCAAGACTCCATAATATAACAGACACCCTCCAGCACCTGCACCAAGTGTATCTCTATATTATATTTAAGCCAACCAAGGATAGAAGGAATAAATAAATAAACCTACTACAGTATCTAATGTTCATGAAGTAAAACAGAATCATTTACTGCCCAGAAAAAGAATCACAATACTAATTAGCAAAAGATGCTTCAAAACCTTCAGCATACCTTAAAATATGCCTGCTCACATGACCGTTTGTCCTCAAACTCTGTCAAAACGAGTAAATATATGATACTGTTAATTTATCAACACAAAAAGAGACCATTGATTTTCCAATTACAAAGTGGAATTTAACAATATAAACTAAAAACAAATCATCCTTAATATTTATAACAGTGTTTTACTGTCTAATGTTGTGTGTCAAAGATGACCATACTAAGCCTTTATTTATAATGAGTAAATAGGATCAGTACTGATTACATAAGATCAATCTAATAATAAGTAATAAGGACTAAATCACTAATTACTATCTAATCATAAATAACAGAATAATATGTAATCTTAACAATATTAGCAATTACAACTTCTAAATATAATTGATAATGTATTTGAAGGAAACCAATATGAAATCTTGATAATGGTTTCTCAAATGGTCAGAAGCACAATTTAATTGTACAAAAAGATGTTTCTATTTATTCATTAGAAGCTACATGTCAAAATCTCCTCCAAAGCTCAAGCCTTTTTGCTCGGACAATGGAACATAACATGATCGAAACTAATAACAGGTTAAATCTTCAGTATTCACACTAAAAAAGCTCCTTAAACGTGCGCTTTTATGGATGAGAAAGAGTTGTTTACTTCAAATGGTCAGAAGCACAATTTTAATTGTACAAAAAGATGTTTCTATTTATTCATTAGAAGCTACAAGTCGAAATCTCCTCCAAAGCTCAAGCCTTTTTGCTCGGAAATTGGAACATAACATGATCGAAACTAATAACAGGTTAAATCTTCAGTATTCACATTAAAAAAAGCTCCCTAAATGTGTGCTTTTATGGCTGAGAAAGAGTTGTTCACTTGTACTTGCATCATACTGCTGCCACTTTTGATAGGAATAAATTGATTGGAGTTTTTAATGAATTTTTTTATACGATTTTAAAATCTGGAAGAGTTCTTAATGATTAATTTTGCAGGTTTAGGAAGGAATAAGAAAAAAACTAAAAACTACGTACCTCATTACCCAAAGGCTCCTCGTTATGCGAAGATCAGGGGGAGGGATATTGTACGCAGCTTACCCTTGCATATGCAAAGAAGCTGTTTCTGGATTCAAACCCATGACCAACAAGTTACCAAGACACAACTTTACGGCTGTGTCAAGGCTCGCCTTCTTTAGGAAGGAATAAAAAAGGAAAGATATATATGGTTTGCTGTTTCAGCAGTTCTTTAGTGTATTTGGATGGAATGGAATTTTGTCCATGGCTTCTTAAGGGAACACCATTATCAATGTGCAAAGAGAATGGGTAGAGATACCCAAATCATCTTTTTTTTTTTTTTTTTTTTACTTGTTCATTCCTAAGCAGAATTTTTTTACCCTTCATTTTACTTGTTTCTTGTCTGGTTTTTTTTTTTTTTTGAGTGGGAAAGTACAGTAGATAGACAACAAAACCAAGACTAGGACCTCACATAAGAGTGTCCCGTAAAATCAGCAAAATAATCAGAGAAAAGAGAAGTTGGACATTGATGCAAGATAGTCAAATCTTGCAGGGAGGAGGATCCCTCTTTAGCCAACCAATCTGCAATCTTGTTTCCTTCCCTATAAAGATGATTAAAACTTAGATCCCACTGCAAGTTTCTGAAATTATGAATCTTCAAGATCAAGGGATGATAAAGATGAAACGAATTTACATCCCCAAGAATGAGATAAATAGCTAATTGTGAATCAGATTTGCAAATGATCTTTTTAAAGCCTTACTGCCATGCAATTTGCAAACCATTGTAAATGCCAAAAAATTCCGCATGAAGCAACATAGTGTAGCCAGAAGAACCATAGTAACCCGTAATGCAAGCTCCACAACTGTCATGCACAACTCCTCCAAAACCGGATAAGCCTAGATTGGCATCGGTATTTAATTTCCAGAAGTCTGAATTCGGAGGAAGCCTACGAACTAGATTTCACGCTGTTGATGCTTCTTAGCTAAAGAGGTATCAAGGAGTATGTGATACAAAGAATGGAACTGACTTAAAGAGAACCATGTCATCCAAGATTTGTTGTTGAACACTTCATCATTTCTCGCACGCCAGATGAACCAGCAAGCAACGGAAAATAAAACACCGTCACTACTCTGTAACACCCCGATCGAATCACATCAGAATTGAGAGAGATCCAGAGACTGTGCAGGTATGAGATTGTACAACAAAGGATGGCTTAAAGGAATTAATTGGTACTACCTATACCAAAAAAATGCATTTACTTTTCAGTAACCCATCACTTAAGAACTCCACAGTTAAGCATGCTTGACTTAGAGTAATTATGGGATGGGTGACCTTCCGGGAAGTTTACCGGAAAGCGTGTGAGTGAGGACAAAACAAGATGAAAAATATTTTGTTGGTTTGTGGGGTCAGTCATTGATCCTAGAAGCAAACAGTGCTGATTTTCGATGTCTCGAAAAGGGCTACCTACGGAGGGTTTTGATCGATGGAGGGTTCTGACCAACAAGGATGTTGAGTGAAGTGTCACCACGTGAAGTGACATAGTGTGAGAGTCGACAAGAAGTTGAAAATTAAGGACGTTACAAATGGTATCAGAGCAGTTTGATCCTAAATCGGACTATGGTAGTGGGTTGTTTTCAAATGATCAAATATGGGCGCATAGGATAGCTTATTAGTGTTGGGTACCGAGCAATCACATGACAATCGAGATAGGAGAAAGAGAGAAAAGGGAAGAAGAAAATGACACACAGAGTTTACCCTGGTTCACCCAATGTGGGCTACATCCAACTATTCACTATATTTCCTCACACACTCGTACAATTGCACTCAGATTACAAGGAAATATATAGGCTTAGAAACCCTAAACACCATAGCTATTCATGGGCCCAAGCCCAAACTACAAATAATAAAACACAAGGCCAACAATAGTAGGGGCCCCGTCATATCTTCTGAAGGCATAGTATGAGTCGTACCTAACAATTAGAGTTATAAATGGCATGTTATTCTTTTAGATATTGGACTTGATCAACCCAGTGTTTGATTGGTGGTATACAGATTTATGGCACCTAATAGGAGAAGGGCAAACGCGAATGATGCACTTGCAACAACCTTGGCTTGGATGACCAAAGTTATGCAAGCGCAGACGAAGGCTATCCCTCAAATGAATGGGAATGGAAGCGGAGTTGTCACCTACTCAATTGCGCCTTCGAACCCTCAATACGCAAGGTTATCTAAATTTCGTAGGAACGATCCCCCATTTTTCCGCGGTGGTGCAGATCTTGTGGAAGTAGAAGAATGGCTCCAAAAGCTAGAGAAATTTTTTAGAGTCATGAGATGTGATGATGCGCAAAAGGTGGACTTTGCCACCTACATGCTAGAGTCTGATGCAAAGCATTGGTGGAACAACACTCGAGGGAGTTTGGCAACTCGGGGAGCTCCTATCACTTGGGACGAGTTCAAGGAAGTCTTCCTGGAGAAGTACTTTCCTCACTGTGTTCGTATCCAAAAGGAGACCTAGATCCTCCAACTTCAGCAGGGAGAGACGACCGTTGTCGAGTATGTGGCTAAGTTTGAGAGACTAGCGAGGTTTACTCATTATTTGAAGGATAATCCTCAAGATGATTGGAAGGCTATCAAGTTTGAAGAGGGCTTGAAACCAGAGTTACAGAGTTCTACCAGCATCTTGGAGCTTAGAGATTATCCTACCCTAGTGAACAAGTGTCGCATAGTAGAGCAGAAAATGCAAGGATGTTAAGTAAAGTGTCACCGCGTGAAGGGTCGTAGTATGAGAGCCGCCAAGAAGTTGAAAATTAGGGATGTTACATTCTCCGAATGTTGTTAGTGAACCAATGAATGATTATCTCCAAAGAAATCCAAGGATGCACTCCAAGGTAAAAGAGTCCAGATTTGTTGCGCCTTGTTACAGTCACGAAGGAGATTTGTTTCTTGTCTTTTTTCTAATAATTCATTATCATGAAATAATTCATGTTAATAATAAAATAATAAACCACCATTTATTCCCAAATATGCATGGAATTATGTGGGTTATGTATGCATTTAGCCAATAAATGTCTGAACTTCTGACACTGAATATCAACCAGACACCACCAGAAACTGATTAAATAGGATTTAAGTGGATCAGAAGAGCTTGACATAATTTTTAGAACTGATCCTAAGATGCCTTAGAAAAGATAAACAGTCAATAACTAAACTATTATTTACACAACCAAATAGAAGCCAAATACCTAATCTTATCCAAAGCCACGTATTGTGCAATGGGAGGTACACTCCAACCAAAAGCACCATACTATCAAAGTGTTGCACAAATCTATTAGATTTCATATAATATGTTTGTGCTTGCATGTGTATATATACATACACACAAAAAGGGACAATGAAAAAGAAACAAGGAAATATTTACAAACACAAGGAAACTTTGGTTCAGAAACGGAAGTCTTATTTGTAGAACACATGTTAAGCATATCAACAATTTAGAAATAGGAAAATAAAAATATTCAGGATGTCTATATTATAGCATCTTCAACCAGGAATGACACAAAAGGGAATAAAAGGAAGATTATAGATAGATAAAAATAAGAACAACTTAAATACAATTAAAGATGCACAATTTTTACACAAATGACAAAGTGGATATGCATACTGACCTATGAAAGCATAGCATAAACTGTCACCAGTCTTGTGATCACGGATGATTTCAGCCCTATTATTAAAAATATGGTGAGAACAGTATATACAAAATGATATCACTATTAGCAAATGTCCAGGAAAGTCAACTGTTTAATAATACTCACATTGATACAGTTCCAAAGCGTGAAAATATTGTATGCAAGTCCTCATCCTAAAATTTAAAGAAAAAAATACTGACAGTTCGAAAGCGTGAAAATATTGTCTGCAAGTCCTCATCCTGACAGTTACATAAGTAACAATCCGGGTGTGTCTGTGGGGGGGGCATGATACTTACATATCCATAAAACACAGAAAAGGATTACTCACCTCAGTAACTGGGTTCAATTTACAGACAAACAATACATTGTCTGGAGGCTTAATATCAGCATCAGGAATATCCCCAATCTAAAACAGGAGTTCACATGAGATCACATTCATAAATGAAGTACTAAAAATTTTATGTATCATACTTACACTCTCAAGTACAACTGCCCTAGATTGTGCTTCCTTTGATCTAATAACCTCCTCAAGTTCTGCCGGATTTAATTGTTCATCCATGGGAACCCAATCATCTTCAAGTCGCACTTCATCATCAACCTAGTAAAATTGCATTAAGTCATGAGTTGGAAGTTTGAACAAGCATGCTTACTGAAGACTGTAAAATTTAATTTTTCATTTTAATGCTTTAATTTATTTGTAATATCACAAGAATCCAGCCATACAGTTACAGCCAGAAAGTTTTTTACCAAGAATGCTGAACAAATATACTAATGCATGACAAGTAAAATCCAATATAATCATCCCTCTCTAGCGATACAGTCACAGCCAGAAAATAAAGTTTATTTGTAAAATCACAAGAATCAAATCATCAGGTAATCAATTCTTCATTCATTGTTATAACTTGCAAAAAGGAGGAAGCAAATCTCGGTCTTCACCCCACCCACTTTTATTGAAAAATAAAATTTATTTAGGAAAAAACACAAAAAAATAGCAGATGAGATGTTCTACTAGACTAAGAGAGAGAGAGAGAGAGAGAGAAAATAAAGCACTAAAATTTCCTAGAATTTGGATTTGAGCCTAACTCAACCCTACAAATAGGCTTTTAAGGTGAGGGTTGTCCCCACTTACATACTTTATCTTGATAGTATTTATAATTGACGTGGGACTTGTATTTTTCCTAATACACCCCCTCATGTCCAGAACTTTTGGGAGAGGTGCGTGGATAATATGGTAGGTGGTCCATTAATAGATCTAGGATAAACTTTGATACTATCTTAGCCTTTGTGTTTGACCCTAACTCAACCCTACAAAACTGGCTTGTAAAGTGAGGGTTGCACCAGACTTATATACTCTATCTTGGCACTATTTTCAGCCGATGCGGACTTGGGTTTTTCCCAATAAAATTAAACAAATACATCAACACAAATAATTGGGGGAAACAAAACCCACTGAGAAGTGAGAACCATGAAAAAGATACTCAAATCCCACAAAAAAAATACAAGCTTATCCTATAAAATATCTATTGACAATGAACCTTGCTTGAAATAAATAATTGATACCATAAACAGCACAGCAAGACAAATGTCATGCCAAGCATTTTACTCATCAAATAACCTCTAAAATCTGCATTTTAATTTTATAAAGTTGTATTTCAATGAAGAATCTCAAGGGACAAAGATTCATGTTATCATGTCCCATATTGGCTAGAAATATGGCCAAAATACACCTTAAGGCACAGGCAAACTCCCCCCATAAGTTAGCTTTTGGGATTTAGGTTTGGACCATTTCTAATATGATATCAGAGCCTACGTGACCAAGTGGTCTAGAGTTTGATCCTTCCCACCTCACTCTTTTAATAAAAATTAAATTTCAGCATACAAAATAGGAAAGCCTATGAATACTCAGACTTCAAGCCCAAAGGGATTTTATGTGAGGGGGCATGTTACAGATATAAAAATATTCATCCCTCTACACTAAAAAGCTGAAGTTTTTGGGATGTTCATGACAAACCATTGCATTATCCAGTCTTGTTGTTCGCAACCTACAAATGTCAAATCTTGTAAATTTCATGCTCCAGATGTCTAGTTCTAGGCCTGATGGGTGGGTGTTTAGATGTCACATCATTTAGGGATAAGACTAAAATACTCCTTATAAGGTTCAGGCAATCTTCCTCCCTTGAAGTACCATTTGAGATTGAGTTAGGCCCAGTAATTGAAAATAAAGATGCCTCTGAAAGCATACTTGTTGTATTTCTATAAACCTAATTAATGCAACAAAAAACTTACTTCTTTTAAGTGTCTAAAGTACCAAATGGATTCGCTGATATGTCAAGTTGAAATAGCTTCATTTTTTTTTTTTTTTTTGCCAATTGGACTCATTTTTGTACTAAATAGTTTTAAGATAAAGGACCAAAGCAATGCCAACAAATAACTGATGACAATTTTCGGTAGTTTTCAAGTAATGAAATATAGTGTTGCAATAAACCATTACCTCATCCTTAGGTTTTCCTTCTGGAGAAGCATCAAGAAAGAAGTCAGATAGTTGAGAAGGATCTTCATAAGGATCCTCCAGGATGTATGTGTGCTTGATTCTACTCAAGTAATTCAGAAAGAATACATTTTATTTATCTCAAAAAGACAAATATGAAAACATCATTTTTAATTCACATTTTGTAGTAGAGAAGAATGAGTATAAACCTTATATTTTTATAGGGTCTTCCCTTCTCATCCACATAAGCCTCATTTATTCTAGTTAAAGTCTCAAATCCTTCAGCTACCTCGCCAAAAACCTGTAACAAGGAACAAATCTCAGAAAACAATGAAGTAACTTCCATGGTATAAAACTCAAATGTGAGTACATATTTAAAGTAGCATTTCCATATCAATATCTATGTCTAATAGAATTAGGTAATACTTCATGCTTGATAACCTCATCAAACTAGGGGTGTGCAAAAAATGTCGAACTGAATTATAAAAATGAACTGAACCACTTTAAATATTTACTCATGAAACGCATATATGTCGGAAATTTATAAACAAATTGAACCAACTGGACAAAAAACATTTGTAAAAAATGAACTGATCCACTTTAGAAAAACGGTTCAGTTAACCGAAGCATGGGTCAAATTTTTGAAAAATCCTAACCATTCACATTCTTGCCTCCAACTCTTAACAATTTCTTTTCTTTCATTTTGCTTTCTATTGGCCTAGAAAACACACCATGCTTTTTAAATAGCCATTTGCTAGAAAAAGAACAAAACTAAAATGCTTTCCATCATCATCACACGCATTAGCCCCCCCCCCCCCCCCCCCCCCCCCCCCCCCCCCCCCCCCCCCCCCCCCCCGCGGAACAAAGAGAAAAACTGACAATGCCTCAGATCTTTTTATTCAAAAAGCAATAAGGATCATAGCTGTCAATCCTGAATAGTAGTGCATAGAAACTGCTACCAAAAATGTAATAATGGTATACCAAATAGCAGAGTGCCTGCTATACAAAAGATAGGTGAATGCAAATAATTTATATAAAGCACTCACATAAATGCTCATAGCTCAAAAGTACCCAATGTTTTAAGGCATATATGACTGTATTGTTGATGACATACTTTAAACTTAGCTGTGGGACAAAACCTATCTCCTATACTCATAGTTGTCACAACACCTATGTCCTATACTCATAGTTGTACAGCTTGGACCACTCAACTTATTCCAACAGATAACCTGTGAACCAACTTGTTGGCTGGTCCAGTCAGGAGATTAATGTTGTTTTTCTTAATAAAAAAATCAAACCTGGTATGACCCACTCAGATTTTCATTGAACCAGTCTGGTAAAAAATTGAGCACCAAAAGAATTACAAAAAAAATAGCCAGGATACAGGCTTTAGATAGTAAAGATTAACTGTACCATCCACTTTTGTCCTGTTATCATTTATTTTGGCTGCTTTTCTTTCTTTGGAATGAAGCCATCTTCTGTCAATATTATTATCTCCTCTTTGTACATATCCAAATTAAGTAAAGGGGAAAATGCAAATAATCACCCTGAAATTTGGGTCATGTGGAATGTAATTCTTGACTTTCAAAAACATGTATTCCACTCCTTAACATTTTCAAGGTGTGAAAGATAGCCTTTCCAACAATGGGAATGAAATTAGTAATGTGCACCATTAATGGGAAAATTATTGAAGGGGTTATCTTGCACACTTAGAAAACGTTATAGACTGTATAATACACCTTTTCAAAAGTAAGGGACTAAGCTGCATTTGACCCAAACTTCAAGGAGCTAATTTGCATTTTCCCCTAAAGTAAATTCATAGCAGGTGGAATTTTTATTAGTGGTCGTTGCACTGGTTGGATACAGAACATTGAGAAAAGGAACAGGTGATAGGTGTTTTGCTTTCCAGCATCATTGGTTTTTGGATGTTTGAATAATGCATGTAAAAATCATCAATTAGGATTTAACGGGCAAGCCACTGAGAAACTGTGGTCAACATAGGTTTTAAAAGTGGCACCACTACACTAGGTCCAGCTTGGTCCCCTCCAATTTCATCTTGCCTCTTTGATTCAGTGCCAACAATGATTATGGTATATAGCTAGAATGGCCCTGTTCAGCAAGGGCTTCTTGGCGTCTAATGGGCTCAATGCTATCAGTTGCGGATGGCTGAATATGGTGGAAGGCCAAAATTCCAACATATAAACATGTCATCGTGGCCTATGGCGCTGCCATAGCAGGCCTCCCTTCACAAATTGACTATGGCGGTTGGCAAAAAATCCACCATGCCATTACACTATAGTGGCCATTGCGTCGCCATTTAACAACACTCAATGGACTTTGTGTGGCAGTGGCACTGACCTCATTCTTACTTTTGG
Source organism: Glycine tomentella (assembly GCA_007407185.1). NCBI lineage: Eukaryota > Viridiplantae > Streptophyta > Magnoliopsida > Fabales > Fabaceae > Glycine > Glycine tomentella. The sequence continues at coordinate 390,437 of PYAF01004537.1, read as the reverse complement.
GCTTCTTCCTTTCTAGTTTCTACCACTAATTTGTTTCAAAATCATTTGGTGCTTTAGTTTCTATTCTTTCCACTTTTGTGTATCTGAGTATCTGACTGAATGGGTCTCTACCAGTTCTATTTCATTGGTGCATTTTGTTTTAAACATGTCTCTGTTTGGTTTGAATGGATGAAGAATGAAAAGTGAGGAATAACCAGTTAGAAGGAAGGGAAAACCAGAGGATGTAAGGGAAAACTATAAATCACTCAAGCTTGAAAACCATTGACTGGTCCTCTAGATGGTCCAAAGTCAGGGCTGGTTCTTACAATGCCGATGCCACACATAAAATATTTTATAAGAACTTCAAGATTCCAGGCCATTTCAAATCTAACTGCATTAATTAATTAATCAATTAATAAAATACAAACAGACAATGCAGTGCTGGACTTGCAACACAACAAAGGAAAAAGGTCCAGAACATCTTGCTAAGCACCAACAACAAAGTGAGTAACAGGGGGGACTCTGGCCAACAAGGAAAAAAGATGAAAGAGATACCTTGTTCACCAGATACCTGACTGAGCAACAAATTGGAGAAAACAAACACTGCTTGGATATGGCCCGAAATTTGGGGGGTAGAGGGGAGGCAAAAATTGAGGTAGGATTGGTGGAAAGCAATTTAGAATAGAAAGCTGAATAAAATGCGGTGGAATCCTATTTTCTCCCTCATTAACCAAACAAAACGTCAATTTTAGTGGCTACTAAGATGCTATCTTAGCCACGATTGCTGTTACATAAAAATGATCCAAAGCAGAGCTTCCTTGGTACCTACAGGTTGCTCCACCACCAAATGACCCTATTGTGTACTTTAATGTGGACCCACTTCCATTTTAATTATGTGTCATCTGGCAAAAACCATTGCACAACTGACTTGTTTAATGCTTTCTAGGGTAGGAGAAACAATTAACAGAAGGGAAGATATGAAATTAGTTCATATGCTTATGTTTTAGAATGAGCAGCCAATATTATCATTTTCTTTTCTCTTGAAGTTTTGCAAAGAAACACATTTCAGAATCAACAGCCATGCCATTAAAGACAAGGTGATACTAATAAAAAGCTTATCTGCTTTGTAGAAACAAAGGTAGGAGGAACTAAGACTTCAATATTCTATTCTAAGTTTGTTCTGAAAGCACTGACTTCAGCTTTGTGAAAATAACATAAAACAGCTTATAAAATTGATGAAATCCAAATAATCTATTGCTATTATTTATAATAATTCAAAATTGGGTTTAAAATGCACTAAAACTAATCACCACTCTTATACTCATTATACCAAAATTCAGAACCTTCTAGAGATTCCCCATTTAGTGCAAGAAAGATGACATGTAAATATTACAAAACAAGATATAATCCATGATTCCACAAACATATCTGCTATAGGCAAAAGGGCGATGTTATCTTTTGAGTGGACTTACCCTTGCCCAGATTTTATTTTTACTGTTCTTTTCTATAAGTAAAAGATAAGCATGTTAACTTTGCACAAGACAAACTGCTTAGAAGTTAAAAGCACTTATCGAATATTATCACTATTAAATATTAATATTAAAATATACCTCCCTAATTTATCCCTTTGTAGTGACTACATAAAAATTAAAACTATTTTGCGCAGGAGAACTGAAATTACCTAAGGTCAATTATATCCAAATCCATAAAAAAGTAAATATTTTAGTGTCTTTACTCAACATAAGGATGCACACATACGCCGTGAAAAAGTAAAGCAAGGATGCATAGAATACTTACTGTGTGTTTTCCATCAAGGTAATCAAGGTCATCACGCAGAGTGATATAGAACTGAAAATAGAAACAAACAAAACAATAGTAACTGAAAATTTATTTTACGTATTAACTATTTTAAAATAACAGGAAAGGAACCCTCAACACGCCACAAAACATGCTATACCTGTGAAGCATTCAGATTCTCTCCAGCACTTGCCATGGCAACCGTTCCAGTCTTGGAATGCTTCAAATCAATATGAATTTCATCACTGAAAAACCGAGCTTGATCACCATAAACAAACCTGAAAAAGAGAAAGTCATTGCACAAATGAGAACTCAATGTCAGAAACTTCACATTAAAAAAAAGGATCAGTAAATGTTAGACAGTAACTAAATGCACAAGCAGTTCCAGTTACGTACTTGTAAACAGAATCACCACCAGTTCCTGTGCCAGTTGGATCACCAGTTTGGGCAGTAAAATCCTTTTGAACAGTGTGAAATAGACACCCATTATAGTACTTAATCCTGGCTCAACAATTACAGACCAACAAAGAGCACGTCATGATTTGAACACACATCAATATATGCAAATATCACAACAGTGCGTATTTTTAAAAGAATAAAATAATAACAATAAGGAGTCATTTGGCCAAACTTAATTAAGGACTTATTGAATAAGTATTTAGTATATAAGCACGTTTACATATGTTATTTTTCAAAATTAAATAGAAAATAAGGTTAAATTGTTTTCATATAAGCTAGAAGTTGTTTTCATAAGCTATCCTGTGAAACACTAAAATGAGCGGATACTTATGAAACATCATAAGCTTATTAAGCTATTTTCATAGGCTCTCTCAGACACTTAGAAGTTCTATTGTTAGAAGATAATTTCAAAAAAGTTATAAACAAACTGTTCCTAATGGACCTTAAGTCTATCACTCCATCTCATCCTCAACAGAGCAACTTATGACCCTGAAGAAATTATAAACACACGAACCACAGAGTACATAACGAAGTCATAGCAACAGAAAGCATATTGTGATTCCATAAGCATTAAAAATGAATATAAAGAAGAAAAGAAAACCAAGCTGGGTGTTTCGTCTGAATAGAAAAGACGCAATAAGGGTTTTCGTTTCAGGAAATTGTAAAATAAGAGAGGTTAGGGTTTGGAGGACTGACTTGCAAAGCTTCAAGAAATTTTTGCAGGTCAAGGGGCATTTGCTGGTGTGCAAATCGACGACAAAGTCCCCTAAGCTCGTCACGATCAGCACCGACATTCTTTGAAGACGCTCGCGATGGAGAAGTCAGAACCAGAAGAAGATACCGTTCTCGCTAACGTCACCTACGCTGCTTGATGCGTCCACGACCTCGGCACCGCCGCTCTCAGCACCAAAATCCTCTTTATGCACTACCTATCAATCAATAAAAAAAATTATGATTAGTATGATTTTTTAATTATTATATTAACAAATTTATTATATACATAATATTTGTATTGGATAAAAATATAAGATCTCTTTTTATTATTAATGTATATATTATTTTTTCTCTTTCAATTACCACCAAATGCAATTCATGAATCAATTGGTTTGAGGATATTCTAACTAGATGCGTTAAATATTTGGAAGAAGAGATTTATCGTTTATAGTGATTATATCTGATTTAAATAAGAATACAAAATTATCTCATGTGAAAGATACATATGATTTGACAAAAAAAAATTATCTTTTAATTTTAACTATTATATCTAGTTTATATTATAATATATAATCTAGCAAAAAATATATATAAGATATGATCTCGTATCATTTGTTAATTGAAAAATGTCAAGTTCAAACTTTTTTAAAATTTGTTTAAGTTAAAAAGTTAAAACTTAGGGCTTTGAAAAGGCCTATTAATTATTTTTATTGAAATAAATTGTAGCTTAAAAATTCAAGGCTATTAAAATTTATTATGATTTGTTTTTTCCAAAATAATAATAGCAATACAATACTTATATGAAAAATATATATATTTTAAAATATACATACAATAAATAGAAATGAATAATATGTAATTATCCAAATTTGAGTGTTAGTTTTTGTTAATGTTGATATTACGTTAACATGTACGTAATTTTTCTATGTTTACAAATAATTATTTTAATATTTTTTTGTTAAAATTTAAATTATTTTAAACTTTCTTGTAAAAGTAAAATTTTTCATCACGCTTACTACTACTAATGTCTTTTATTTTGTTTTATTAAAAAATATTATTATTACTCATTATGTTTTAAACTAAAAAATTAACGGAATAACTTAACTATAAAAAATTCATTAAAAGTATATTTATATATATATAATATATATATATATATATATAAAGAGAATTAAGGAATAAGGATAAAGTTGTAACAATAATAGGTTTCTTTTATATTCTATTAAACAAAAATTATTATAAGTTGAAGATATAAAGTATAAATTATATTTTTTTTAAATTGTGAATATTATATATTTACATGTAACTGGGATGTAATTGGAAAGTTGGAGAATAGGAATTTTAATGGATAAAATGAAGGAGTTGATAGATATTTTTGTCAAAAGAAAAATGAATAGGTTGGAGAAAAGATTAAGGAAGTGGATGACACCGATTTCAAATTATGATATACAAGTATAAATAAGAGTCGAAATGGTGTTGAACTTATGATCAATAGAAGTTTTAGAAATAAAGTCATTGACGCCGAAAGAAAAGGCGACAGTATTATGTTGATTAAGCTTGTAGTGAGTGATTTAATTTTAAATATCATCAATGTGTATGCACCTCAAGTTGGACTGCAATCAAATGATAAGAACTAATTTTGGAAAGACTTGGAAAAAAATTTGAGAGGGATACCACAAGAGGAGAAGATTTTCCTAGGAGGAGATCAAAATGATCAAGTGGGTAAAAGTAGTAGAGGTTTTGCCTATGGGACGAGAAATGAGATTACAGAAGATATCTTGAATATTGCACTAGCCAACGATTTGATGTTAGTGAACATCTTTTTTCGAAAAAGGGAATTCCATTTCATCACGTACCACAGTGACCAAAATTGTAGTAAAATTAATTTTTTTTTATGGCTAGAAGATAAGATATAAATTCTTATATCGACTACAAGGTCTACCTTGGAGAGTGTGTCGCTACGCAACATAAGCTGGTAGTTCTAGAGGTTCGGTTCAACAAAGTACTTAATATGAGGAAGAAGACTCAAAATCCAAGGATAAGATAGTGGAAACTAAAGGAGGAAAAATAAATAGTGTTCAAGGAAAGCATGTTGCGTGAAGGACTGTGCGAGTATGTTGGAGAAGCAAATGAAACATGGAATGAGATGACTATGTATATCCAAAATATAGGAAAGAGGGTGCTGAGAGAAAGCAAATGTAACAAATTTCTTACAAAGGAAACATGTTGGTAGAATTAAGAGGTGCAAGAAACAATTAAACAGAATAAGAAATGCTTTAAATCTTTGCATAAAAGTCACAATGATGAGAACTTGCAAACGTTTAGATTAGCAAAAAAAATGCAAAGAAAGCAGTATAGAAAGCTAGAGACAAGATTTTTCGCTGATTTGTATAAAAATCTTAGGAGCAAGAATGGTGAAAAAAGGTATATACAAACTTACAAAAATGAGAGGTAAGAAGAGTAAAGATCTTACTCAATTTAGATACATCAAGGATGAAAATAAAAAACTTTTGATAAGAGATGGAGATGTAAATGAAAGATGGATGAACTACTTTAACAAACTTTTTAATGAGAATGACAATAAAAGTGATGTGAACTTAGAGGACGCTTATGATGATTTGAATAGAAGATTTGTGCGTAAAATTAATACACATGAAGTTAAGGAGGCTTTAAAGAAGATGAAGAATAATAAAGCTTCGGGACTCAATGACATCCCTATTGAAGGGTGGAGAGGCCTGGTGGATGTGATAATAAAATGACTTGTTGGAGTACAAGTGTGAGGTGAAGTCTCACATCAGATAGAAATAGAAAAGTTGAGCACCATATAAGTAAGGAGAAGACCCATAAACCCGAGCCTTAAGATTTTGGGTTAAAGTGTGGTGTTTAGTTCACTTATATGGTTGCTTATGGTTCACTGATGTAAATCTCCCCGATATACCCCCCTCGATTTTCCAACAATTGGTATCAGAGCCGATAGTTTGACTTGGTGACCGGCTCGAACAAGTAAGAAGGCGGTTGTGGATCCATAGACATGGAGATCCTTTGTATCGAAAGTCTTCCTGACGGGTGAGTCCATGCATGGAGGCCAGGCAGCAGGTCTTGCAAGTGTTGCAACGGTACAAGAAGGGCCACTATTTGATACTTGTGAATTGAAAATGACTTCCACTTGAGGGGAGGCTATCATGTGGGAGAGACTCAATCAGAGATGGAATTAATTAATTTAAATTATTAATATTTAATTTTGAGCCGGTGAAAGTCAATCTTTGCATAGAGGTATGGACGACGTCGGGGGAGGGAGCAGTGGCGATGAGGGTTTACTTGGTGATGTCGAGTCTGCAGAGCATATTAATTGTTTTGTTTTTGTTGCCGAATCATTGTACCTCTCATTCTTGCAAGGAAAGTTCTTGTAGCTTTTTGTTTAAGCTTATCAGCAGCAACAAACACACAGAGATCTTGGTACTTGCCCTTGAAATGAAAAGGTTTCATGGTTTAATTTTGATTTAATTGTGCAATGGTTGGAGGACAAAGAGAAAGGGACTAACAATGTTGTTGTGCCAGAAATGAACGATTTTTTGTATTGTTGGATTTGCCTTTTGTGTTTTGTTGCAGAAGAGAAGAGTGGTCGGGGCAATAGGGAAGATGATAAATAAAATAAAAAATTGGTATAAAAAAGCTAAATGTGTTTTAAAAGATATCGGTCAAGTGAGTTTCCTTTCTTAAATCTAAGCCCTTCAATATTTAATAAATTTATCTAACGATAAAAATGTCTATTTCACGATGAGGATGAAATTTTAGAACTTCATATTAGAAGTCACCAAATTTGGAACACAGATCTCATATAAATTATTTGGGTGCGAAATTTGGAAAGAAAAGATAAGATAAAATTTTCACTTTTAATAACTTTTTAAAATAAAATAATAAATTAGCATAAATTTAATATTTTGTTTTCTAATTTTTTTATAATATATAATTATCCTAATCCCATTTTATAAATAAAATATTTTAAAATTTCAGTTATTTTTATTAAAAAATTTATGACTTTAAAATTATAGGAATTAATTTTTTATTTTATTTTTCAAACTGAAGTCCTGAAATATTTTAGAACTTAAGTTAATTAATTTTTTAATTTATGATTTTAAAGTTGTAGGATTAATTTTTTATTTTTTATTTTTACAATTTTAAAGTCGTTAAAGTTTTTTTTACAACTTCAAAGTTGTTAAAGTTTTTCTTACGATTTTAAAGTTGTTTTGAATTT
>PYAF01004537.1:356892-369965 GCA_007407185.1 Glycine tomentella | reverse complement strand
AATTTTATTATTTATATATATATATATATATTAAAAATTAAAAAAATAATTTGACAATAAAAAAAGATATGATATTGTAAATGTTTAAGATTGCATTCAAAAATAAGATAGGATATTTTTTAATATTGCATTAAAAAAAAGGATAGAATATTTTTAAGATTGCATTGCATAATATAATAAAATATCTTTAAGATTGCATCGGATAATATGATAGAATATATTTAGGATTGCATTTAAAAATTGGTTAAAATCATATCTTTAAATTAGTATAAATAGAAACATATTTTGGTGTTCACGTATGCATTCCATTCCAAATAATATTAGAGAGTTTATGTTTGCATCATTGAGAGAATTGTTGTGAGATCATATAGAAGCGTTTGACAAGTTTGATTCTTCAACTCTCAATCAGGATTTAAAGGTACCTACTTGCTTAAGGAATAAAAGCGTGAATGTAACTATTTTATTGTATTCTTCTTTTTGACTTTGGAAAAGGTCGTAGCTGGGAACTAGGATACCAGTTTTGTCTATGTTCTTGATGAATTGAGACATGCGACTTCTGGCTGGGAAACTAGGATACCATGTTTATAATATTAATGAATCATATTTTGTTTATTTGTTTGTTTCAGCAAATATGGTTGTAACAAAATTGGTTATAACAAAGCTTGGTTTGTAAGATTCAGTTGTGATTCAGACTATTATAGTAAATATTGTTCACAAATCTTTTGTTTTAATTTATATTATAAGTCTATTTTATAATATTTTGTTGATGATATTAAATGAATCAATTTTACTACTTTCATACATTTGATAATATTGTATTAATTGTATGAGATATTTGAAAGAATCGTGATATAAAATAGTAGTTCTAAAAAAAAATTTAAATGGATAACCCGGTGATCCGAACCAAATCGAACAGTTCATAAACGGGTTGGGTTGGGTTGGGTTTCAATTTTTTTTTCTGAAAACCGAACCGAACCGATCAAATTTGATTGGGTTGGGTCCTAAATTTGGTCAAAACCGATCCGAACCGACCCGCGAATACCCCTATTTCAACCAGAGGGATTTCCTTGCATGTAGGCATATTTAGTTTGTTGGACGTCGACGATCTTGACCTTTTTCTATTTGCTTTTCTTAGATGCTTTTGGTTTTCTAGTTGGTTTTAAATATATGATAGACACAAGATAACTATTCTATCACTACTTCTATTATTCTATCAAAACTAGCTAAGAGATAAACATAAAATTAATATTCTTCATTGATAATCCTTGCGCAATGCATACCTTATTAAATAGGGATTTACAAAAAATATCAATCATATAAGTGACATAATTTAGTATTTTTAGGAAATATAAAATAAAATTAACATTCCTATCATTCATTCCCATCAATATAAGTGGGTTTTGGTTCAAGTGAAGATGATCTTGAGGATAAACTGTCTAGGTAAAAGTTTTCGCACAGACTCATCATCTGATGTAGAACTTATTTCTTCATAACCACCATCCATCACCAATCACATTCCCCATCCCACTTCAAACTTATAGATTCCTCATCTTTTTGTTGGACGGTTTGTTGGATGATGATGGTTCAGGTGATTAAGGTCTAGATGGGGAAAACTGAAGAAAGGTAATAGAAAGGAAAAACACACAAAAAAATTTAGTGTTTCACTTTCAATTAAGAGTTATATCTGGTCCCTTCACATGAAGGATTTCCACTAAACAAAATTACTTACAACAAGTAAATAGGTGAAGGCATTTTATCTCGAGATAACAAATTTTCTATTAAAAAAGAGGAATCCGCAACTACTTGTTATTAGCACCAAACTATCGAAGATAGTTCTGTATTGGTTTGTGCTGGTGAAAATGATTCCTTAGATGCCATCTTTGTATCCTTATTGCATGAAGCGTCCATCCCTTTTTGCGTATTTATACATGTGTTACTTAGGGATTGCCATGTGGATTATTCCTTCCATATTTACGTGGCCTTTTACGTACTGAATCTTGCACACATCTATAAATGTTTTTTCGACCATGGCTTGTTGATTGAGTGACATTATTGGAATTTAATTTTGTTGAACGTGAAGCAACAACCTGATTTACACCGTCTTCAATGATAACAAGTATCTCCTTAGAATCATCAATATTGGATCCTATAAGATTACAAGTGATATTGAGAATTTCTTCCCTAATAAAAATTATATATTTTCAATAAAAATAACTCTTAAAAACATTTCTAACTTATATCTAAAATAGATATTAATTTGATGTTTATTATAATTTTTTTTCTTTTTTTAACTATTAATCACTCATCATACGCCTCAATATCTACATTATTACCATTTTTATCTCCGGACACACTATTGGGGTAGTGAAAGTGAAATCTTTGCTCTTATGACCATAATCATTCGCCACAAATTAAAACAAATGAAAGTGAAATCTTTGCTCTTATGACCATAATCTTTGCTCTTATTACCATTAAAACAAATGTAAGCCTTCATATTCCACATAACACCGATGACCTCTAATATTAACACTTCCATCAACAAATTTGTGAAGGTTAATTTCCATGCACACACCTGACTAACCTGAGTAAACCTACCATGGCCCAAAAGTAAGTGTTTTTACTTACCTTGATGAGTTTGCCAATAATCAAGCTAAACCAAGTATAAAAAAATCCATCATAGAACATCTTATTTAAACTAAGGAAGCAAACCCTATACCAACATCCTATCAATTGTATTTGCTTCTGCAATGAACTTTGTGACCATGTTTTCGCTATCAAATAGTTATAAAGAATCATCCATGGGCCTCTACGGATAACCTTCCATCTATCCTTTGGAAAGTCAAACTTAACCATGAAATAACCATGTCCAACATCCCTCATATCAAAACATAATAGTTTCAGCAAAGACTTTAACTTTGAAAGCGTAGTAGGGTAATTAACCAAGAATTCAATATTCTTGTTGAGCAATTTAATCGCAAAAGGCTCTGACCATAGCTCAGATAGCTCGTTGAAACAACTCTCGTCTACAATAATCTTCAGGAGTAAAGGATTCATATATATCCTCGTTTTACACTTTTAGGAGATTGCAAGCAAAGAGATCCTTTTTCTCTTCACGAGTCAAAGGTGGTGTACCAATATTTATTGCAAAAAGACACTGCAATAGAACCTTGATCATCTAGGGAATTCGTCAGAGGTCACACGCTCTAAAAAAAAAAAAAAAAACCTTAAGAGGAATTCATTGTAAAAATTATTTATATGGTAATTTAAAATTATTTTTATGTTTTTTTAGCATGACCTTTTAAAATAGATTATTTTTCATCCATATTTGGTATGCATTTTGTTATTTTATCAATTAATTAGAAATTATATTAAACATAACTCTTACTATTATTATCATAAAAATAATAATTTTTAAAATATACGGTTGAACAACAGTGTTCTTACTTTTTACTACATTGAAATTACATTTCAATTAAAAATTAAACAAAACATGGATTTGTGTTAAAAAGTAGATATGTATAAATTGAATAAATAATTCCTCATTCGTTTCATTCATTTATCCGTTCTCTTCTATATATTTTTTTCTCAACATGATGTTCTTATATAAGATAGAGAAATTCAACAAAATGCTAATAATATGGGATAATAACAAACTGAACTAATCTTAATTTTCGTTCAAATATTGAAATATAATAACAAACTGTGACAACCTAACAAATCCTAACAATAATTTGAAATTTAAATTATACAATTTAACACTCCCTCTCAAGTTCCCTCAAGTTGGTGCATGAATATCGGTCATGCCCAACTTGTCAATTGCTTGATTCGGTTATGTGAGGTAGAAAGAAAATTGAAATACGAGAAGAGATTCGGAACAATAACATGTTCATGTCAATAAACTTTAGGGATAATCTATGAAGACTCAGAACAATGCAACTGACTTCACATCAATTACCTCAAAATAGAATACGTGTAGGGAGAATTGACATACGAGAATGGATTCAAAACAGAACCAAAATCGCAAAGGTTATGCGAGGCAAAAATGAAATTTATGATAATAATAATCATAATTTGTAAAGGAATCAGAGAAGGTGAAGATTAAGAAGGAGATAGATGGTTAAGTATTTTAAAATCAAAATATTTTGGAATGTGAAGAAGAAAGCTAAGAGAATCTTATGGCAGCGGAAGATAATTTTTTTTTCATGGAGGATACCATGACTCTCAGAATCATGACTCTCATTCATGGAGGAAACCATGACTCTGATACCATGTTAAAAATCAGATACGGATAAATTCATTCATTCTTTCATTATCTTTCATATATTTTTTCTCAAAGTGATGTTGTTATATATAAGAGCATTTCAACAACCTCATAATAATACGGAATAATAACAACAAACTGATCTAATCTTAATTCCCGTTCAAGTATTGAAATATAATAACCTGGTAAGTGAAAAGAAATGAAAATTTTGAATTGAAATAAAAAGTAAAAATATGCATCTCAGCTAATTTTACTATTTATTTTATTTATTTTCTATCTTTGTAGGGATGTTTATGAGTACGGTTTACTTGCGAATTTGAATTGACCAAAATCGATTTTTTTAAGAGTTTGGGTTAGATCATTTATATATTTGAGTCAAAATTAAATTGAACAGATCAAAAAACATTCATGTACGGGTTGAGTCAATGTTTAAATTATAAATCCGATCAAAATTGAACCGTACCAATCAAAACCAATAAAAAAATTTATAATTGTTTGGTTTGACTTTAAATACTACTAATATTAGCACTCCAAGTATTGAAACGGCAAGTGTTGTGACTATTAGTGTTGAAACTTTTTAATATATTACTTTCAAGTACATTATTATTTGTTTTATATTTTTTTTCATATTTATTTTTTCTGTTATGCTTATAATATTAATAGATCATCATTTGTTCATTTGTTTCAAGAAATCTGACTACAAAAAACCTGGTTGTAAGAAATCTTATTGCAAAAAATTAGTTTATAGGAAATAGTTGTGATTTAGACTATGATAATAAATCTTGTTGATTTTTTTTGTTTTAATTTGTATTAGTCTATTTTAGAATATTATGTTGATGATATTAAATAAATCAGTTTTATTATTTTCAAACATTTGATAATATTGTATAATTGTATTGAATATTTGGATGAATCATGACATAAAATAGTAATTCTAAGAAAAAAATATCAAATTTAAATGGATAATCTATTGATTCAAATCGAATAAAATCATTCATGAATGAATTGAGTTAGATTAAATTTTAAAATTTTTTTATCAAATTAAATCAAAACAATCAAATTTAATTGAATTAAAAATCGATGTAGTAAGCAAACAAGTAACTCTTTGGGCCTCTAACAAACAAAACTACCAATTTTTAATTGTATGCGAAGAAGGCAAAAAAATAACAAGAAAGAAAGAAAAAAATAATCTGAATTGTTGTGTTTGTTTCCTCGCTTACAAAGTCTCCACCAACGCACAAGAGAGGCGCACGCACCACGCTCTCGCTCTCACTCTCATCACCTCCTCCTCCTCCTCCGTCCAATCGCCGCCGCAGCTAACCGCCATCGTCGTCTGCCACCGCCGCCTCTGCTTCCATTCCACGTCTTAGGTTTTTCCTCTCTCTCTCTCTCTCTCTCTCTAATTACGTTGTTCTTCGAATTGTTTTACCCCTCTCTTATCCTAATTGAAGGAATGAACGAAATAGATATACGCGCGCGATTGCTTTCTCTTTAGGTTTCACTGAATTTCGGTGCTGTGGAATGGATGCGTAATTTCGGCGATTTCCTTCGTCGCTATGTGTGGACATAACTTAACCCCCTCGCAGAGTGTAGTGGTTGTTTGTTATTATTCGATGATTTAAATTGGAGCAAATGATTGAAACGCCATGTGTTGCGAACGCAAAAATAGTTGTTTAGTTAGGGTAACAACAGTGAGGGATCTTTCCAATTAGCCAATCATTTTGGGGTAATTAGCAAATGATGTGGTTATTTATTTTTTTGTAATTCAGTGGATTCCTAGGGGGTGTCATTAGCAGGTTTGAGCTGTTGATGACGTTGGTATGGAATAGTGTGGTGAGATTTTTATTGCTGCATTGTCTTAGATGATGATGTTGGGTAGCTAGAGATCTGTTGCTTTTTTTTTTTTTTTTAATGGTTGCTCCTAATATGTCTGTGTCTAATGAATACTGTGTGACGTGTTGTTCTGTTTCTGAATCAACTGCATATTTGTTTGTGTTAAGGTTTTAAATATCGGTCACAATCGCATTGCGGTTTCGTGGCATTTGTGACAAATGCGGCCGATGGGGTCGCGGATAGTTAAAAAAACCTTGATATAGCGGCCAAAATCACGGTTGCAGACCATTTTTAAAACCTTGGTTTGTGTCTTGCCTAGCTTCTACATTTATTTTTTGTAGTCTTTGATAAACATTGGGACTTAGGTGTTTCCTCAAAAATTGGATGATTCTCTTATTGTTTGACGAGCCAAACAGAGTTTAGTTTTAAGTGATTAGAAGTAATTATTATGGTTTTATCATCTTACTTTGCACAGATGCTGCATAGTTCACATACTTGGGAAGTAGGGATGTGCCAAATTCTTCACTTATTAATTGCTTAAGGAGCTTAGTTAGCATTTCTCACTCACCATAGTTGGACAGAAGATTGTGCATTTGTATATATGTATTCTTTTGAGCTCCTTGCTTGTTATCAGTTGAGATTGTGGAAATATCAGAGTTTTTCAGCAATTAGTAGTAAATTGAGATTCTCAATTTGACCTTTGGCATTTTCCTTGCAATCGAGTGTAATGATACATGACTAGGAAAACTGGCCATTAAATGCAAACATAACATGTATATAAGTGAGGGCGAGTTCTGACACAGCGGTAAAGTTGTATCTTGGTGACTTGTTGGTCATGGGTTCGAATCCGGAAACAGCCTCTTTGCATACGCAAGGGTAAGGCTGTGTACAATATCTCTCCCCCTTACCTGCGTATAGCGTGGAGCCTCCAAGCAATGGGGTACATAATTTTTTTTTATAACATGTATATGAGTAACCAGTGCCTTTAGGAAATACAAGGTTGGTTGGGTGGTAAAAGGAAAAGAAGGGAAGGAAGGGAAGGAGGGAGAGGTCGTGGGTTCGAATCCCTCCACTAACAAAAAACTAATATTTAACAACGTACATTGGCCGATCAAAAAAAAAAAAAGTAACCAGTGCCTTTTGCATTTTCTATGGGTAAGATTGTTAGTCTTTTATATTTAGATTATGACATCTCATATTAGATCTCCTATATTTTCTATTGCTTTAGGTCCCTTTGTATTTCCAGAACTGTTTCAGACAACATAAGCTGCCTTATTCTTTCTAGTTGGTGTTTGGAAGAAGATACTGTAAATATTGTGTTGTAAGAGAGTTAATGGAGCTGAAAGTTTCATCTCCAAAACCTGAGTCTGTTGCACCGTCTGATTGCACCAGTGATCCTGAGGAAAAGGAAGTGAGTGATGATGATGATGATGATCGGAATCACAAGCATCGAAGGAGGGAAGGTCGTTCTCAATCTTTGGAGAGAGATGTTTCAGATCCTGTTATTAGTAGGCCATTCAAAAAGCGTAACAAAAATTTTGGGAATAGGCATCCATTCAGGGAAAATGAATCTCAAGCCTTCGAAACGCTGAAAACTTACAGTGATGCCACCACAGATAAAGAATTTTACTTCAAGCTTGATAGAAGACGCCCTGGCTTGGCTTCAGCTCCTCGAACACCTTTGGATATGAGTCAAAGACTACGTGCAAACCAATCTTTTACTGGAGATCCTGGTATTGGCAGGGGAAGAGGCAGGGAATCTGGTTTTTGGAATCAACGTGAGTCTAGGTTTGGTTCAATGGATGTTGCTTCACAAATGGTTCCGCAGGGGTCCATTCCTCCAAGCCTTTATGCTGGACGTGGGTTACCCAATGTTTCGAATGCACAAAATGCATCATGGAATACATTTGGTTTAATACCAGCAGTGCCCAATGGTTGCCTAGATATGCTTCATCCAATGGGTTTACAAGGAACGCTCAGACCACCTATTAATTCATCTTTGAATGTGAATATTCCTAGCCAACGATGTAGAGATTTTGAGGAACGTGGGTTTTGCCTTAGAGGGGACATGTGTCCTATGGAACACGGTGTTAATCGGATTGTTGTTGAAGATGTTCAGGTACCTTTTCTTTTCTTAGGATGTTTCCTGTTGTTTAGTGAACAAGGATGAAACTCACATTTCAAATTGCATGAGGAAAAAAAATTCTATTACAAAGTAGGATAATATTTCTATTGTATTTCACTTTAAAGAAGAATTAACTGTCTGTAGGTGGAATCAATTCAATATTGTTGCACACAAATTATATTTCAGATATTCTTGTGGTGATTTAATCTACTATATGATTTGCTGACATGGTTGGGACAAAAAGTGTTGCTGAGGTGCTGTTGTATTTCCTAGGATTTTTGGGCTGTTGTACGAATATTTGACTATTTGATGTCCTTGTCATTTGCATGTCTCTCAATCAAACCTTGTTTTGTCAAAGAGAAAAAAAATATTAGTTCCTTACTTAAGAGCAATGGCAAGTGCAACATTGAAGCATGACTCACATTATACTAGTTAATTAAATATATTAAATAGATTAATCCTAAAACACAACACCAAGCACTGAAAATATAAATAGGTCTTAGTTGAAGCAGTTTCTGAATCGAGAATGCTACATTAAAAAAATGAGGCATTGAGCCAGCGAGAAGAAAGTTACCAGATTTAAAAATTAGCTTCACAATTTTTGAAGTGTGTACTTCCTCTCATGTTTATGCATCATTCCTCAAGTTTATATGGATAAAGAATAAAATCAATCATGATAATGATAGTAGAGGGTCAGAGGGAAATTTTTTAAAAATGGTGCCATTTATGAAAATGTTCCCTCATGTTTTCTGCTTGGTGGCTTTGCTTTTGGAAAATTAGATATTACATGTGCCTTTTTGAACTTGACATCTTGCAAATTGCATAAATTTGTTAATAGAATGTTTACAGAAAACTATTTGGCTTTTTTAACACAAACTTGCATTTCGTAGAACTTTCAAATATTCAATATTAATATTTATTGCATTGCATACGTTGTATTAACTTACGTTGTACACTTGTTCTTTCCCAGATATTATACATTATCATAATTATACACTGTTGGTTTGAATTAGATGCAGTAATGCATACTTTCTTTTGTATAGGGTTTGATTCATTGTTAAACTCACTATTTTTTGTTCAAAATTCAGAGTCTTTCACAGTTCAACCTTCCTGTTTCACTTCCAAGTGCACACCTAATTGGAGCTCCTGCTGGATCTGGATCTTTACATTCAGTAAATGCTTCGACCACTTTGATGAACAACAAATGTTTACCTGGAAAAATTTCAAAGTCTGTAGTCAATGATGATGGTTTGCCGTTGGATAGTGTATATACCGGTCCTGGTTGCACAAGTGGAGCTGATCTTTATGATCCTGATCAACCGCTTTGGAATGATTGTGGTCCGGAGTCTTCAAATGCACCCCTAACTCTTCAGTCATCCAAGATTGATGAATCCAAGCCCATATCTAATGATGCTCCCGATAGTGATTGCCCAGTTGGAACTGCCAGAACTTCTGGCAGTTCACAGGGTACCAGTTCATCTGTCTGGGCCAGAATTGGTAGTTCAAAAAACAGATTTGACACGAAAGAAAAAACTAACTCTACAATGAGTTCCTTTAATTATCCAGAGAATCAATTTAAGGAAGATAACGATGCATTAGTCAGTGCTCACAATGCTTCCTTTCAAGTAAAGCAAAGCATAGCAGATGATGCTGACCCAAAAGCTTTGGAAACCTCTTTGAAAGCACAACCTGATAGTATGCGTAACATACGCAAATCATCACAAAAGGCATTGTGTACTCTATTTGTAAATGGGATACCTCAGAAAAATAACAAGAGAGAGGCTCTTCTTGCTCATTTTAAGAAGTTTGGTGAAGTTATTGACATTTATATTCCATTGAACAGTGAACGGGCTTTTGTGCAATTCTCCAAGAGAGAAGAGGCTGAAGCTGCTTTGAAGGCACCAGATGCTGTAATGGGTAATCGTTTTATCAAGCTATGGTGGGCTAATCGTGATAGCATTCGCAAAGATAGTACTACAAGTGGGAATGGTGTGATTGTAACTCCCCGTGGGCAAGCACCTGCTTTTGTTCCATCTCATCCTGTAGTCACTGATAGGGGTAAAGACATCCATCAAGCTGATGCTTCAAAGACTATGTATGAAGTATCATCGCCTACTGATCAATCTAAGCCTGTCATCACAGATGGACCCAAGGTTCCGCCTCCTTTGCAGAAGAAGCTTGTAAACTTAGAGAGTCTAAAGGAAGAACTGCGCAAGAAGCAGGAAATGCTAGATCAAAAGCGCAATGAGTTCAAGCGCAAGTTGAACAAATTTGAGAAACAAGTAAAACCTAAAGGCCCTTTCCTTTAATTTGTTGTTGATTATACATTGTTTTGGAGGTTTATGATCTTTTTGCTTTAAAAGACTATACCTTGAGTAAGTAGCATGATTGGTCTAGACTTTAGTGTCAGGTAACAAGCACTATGTATCAAAAAGGCCTATGCTGCCCTTTTCAAGTCTGAGTGAAGTTTATCTGGTAGAAACTTATAAAATATTTTTCATAGTTTATCCTCTACTTATGTTAATAAAGAGGCGTAGAAGTTGGGCATACTCGTCATTCTTGATTCTCCTGTTACATTCTGTTATCATCTTGTTTCTTGTATTGGCGTCATTACTTCCTTCTCATCATATGGACATTGGTTATTCATAGGCTTCTGGACTCAAGGGTGAAGTATCTACTGAGCAAGCTGCCAAGAGGCTCAAAATGTGCGAGACATCTGATGTTGCCAAACTGGCTTCTCCTCAATCATCGGATGCTGATGTTGGCATGGCATCTCCACACACAGAGGCAGCATCTGATAAGAATAAACAGCTGGTCAATCCTGTATCCCGAAGTCCTAAAGCAAGTACAGCAACAAGACCGCAAGAATCTACAGGCTTGAAGCATCCAATTCAACCATTAATGCCTGTAAATAGATACAAATTGGACAATCGTCCTGCTGCATTTCGTATCATCCCACCTTTGCCAGCTGGTCTAGCAAATGTAAGTATTCTATCTCTGTCTTTCTGTCTCTGTGGTTAAGGTATAGGAGGATTTTACAATGGCATGCTTTGTTTATGCACTTGTTTTTAATACTGTAAGAGTCTAAGACAAATCCCCTGTTGGAGTCAGGCATGCACTCACATGTGAGAGTAGTAAATATCGGTTTCGATATATGTCCATATTTGTTGGATAAGGTTTTTACTTTTTGAACTTGCAGCACAACATGTGCCATCAATGTTGTAGTGTGTGACTCTGTTCTTAGTTATCTTTCCAAACTCCGAAGTCTGACCCATTTTAGGATATTTGTGAAAAAGCAATACCATCTGTAGATAGAAACACAGAAGAAATAGTAGTGACTGTTTGGGTCAAAAAAATGATTTTTTTTTTTGTCACCCTTCCTTTTAATTATCTGTATTTTTTCTATCTTCATTGGTTTATATAATGTTTAGAAATTATGGCAAGTGTCTTCTCTGTAAAATACAGAGACACACAAGGAATCATACTTCAAATTCCAATTGTCTCCATGTCTACTCCCTATTTTTTATACCTTACGCACTGTATCAGTGATCGGGTTGAGATATCTGGAAAAGTTCATTAGAGGTTTGACCTAATCTTTTGATTGATCACCATTTAGTGAAGTAAAGGGGAAGGGTTTGGTATAATTACACTTACAGGGAATTGGGGTGAAATTTGTTATAAGCTATAAAAATGCATTATCAGGAACATAAGGATGGGACTGACATTCCTGGTTGTTTTAAAAATGTTTTTTAAACATCTAAAATTTGTGGGAAACTTTTTCCTGAAATTCCTAGGAATAACCAAAATATGTGTTTGGTTTACAATACATATTCCCAAGAATATATTCTATAATTATCAAAGTTCCCCTATTATATAAAAAAATATTATTTGAATATTATTTTTTGCATAAAAATAAAAACAAGGTAATATTTATTTTTATGTTGTGAATAATTTTTTTATAATATACAAATTATTATATTTTATTGTAAATTATATACCTGTAAATAATTTAATGCTGAGCTATTCATTTTGATACATTATACTATGAAAGCTTTTTCACACCTTATGATTAGACTTGCAATGTTTCCCTTTTCTCTGTGCAAATATATAGGCTCAAAATAATTTTTATTTTATGGAAATTAGCCACATCATAGGAATTCAACTTTCCTAGTCTATCTCGTGTGAATAAAAACTAAGCATAATGTTAATGTAGGAATATACCCGTATATTCTCAATAACCTAAAGTTAACTCTTAACACCACCCCAAGCTGAAGCATAGATTTTAATGATACTGAGCTTGTTTCAAATGAAATCACCGCATACCCAAGTCAAAGCCTTTGTGAAATAAGTTGGTTAGTGGTCACTTGTCCTAACATAGGATGTGAATATAATAGGTTTTTGTAAATTTTCTCTTGGACAAAATAAAGATTAACTAGATAAGTTGTGAACCTTTTTTTTTTTTTTTTTTTTGATCAACAAAGATAGTATATATATATATATATGTGTGTGTGTGTGTGTGAATGAAAATCATAGTACAAGTAGTACCATTACAAAAACACCTAAAGCCCAAAGCAAACCTATGGCAGCCTAATACATGAAAATACATGGATTAAGATGCTAAGAGTCTGGATGGGATGTAGGTTACCCCAAAAAACGGGAATCTAGGTAGTATACCCCCCCCTAATTACAAAAGCCTCTCTTAAGTTACTAGACCAAAAATGGAAGGAGTTGTCGAATCCAAGCTCCCCATTTCTAATCCAAGACCAGCAAGAGAACAATGCAGCTTCCATCACTTTAACGTGATTAAAGCTTTCATTGTGGAAGACAATTCTGTTTCTATGCCACCAAATATTC
>PYAF01004537.1:344389-356792 GCA_007407185.1 Glycine tomentella | reverse complement strand
CGACATAGATTCCCACCAAAGCACCTTGATTCGCTCGCAGCCAAAAAATAAGTGTGCAACCTCGTCCTCACTGTTCCTGCAGAACGGGCATAGGGTATCATTAAGGTCTATGCTTCTCCTTTGTAGATTCATCTTCGTGGGAAGCCTGTCCTTAAACAGTCTCCAAGCAAAGCATAGTACTTTGCTGGGGGCTTTGACTTTCCACACGTCTTTGAGAGTTTCATCCTGCTCCACCTCTACCCCAACCCGCTTGAGATACCTATATGCACTTCCTACTGAAAATTGTCTACTCGGTTCAGCCTGCCAATTCCACACATCATGCTGATGAGCTTGCGGATTGTGCTCCTGTACTTCTTCTAGGAATTGAATAGCCGATTGAACCTCCCCTTCCATGAAAGGTCTTCTCCATCTAAGTTGCCATTCCCAACCTGAATGTGTTGTGGAACCCATTTGCTGGATAAAATTCTGCTGCTGATTGGATATGAGGTATAGTCTAGGATACTTCTCCATAAGTGATACACCCTCATTCCTCCATCCATCCTCCCAAAACAGCACCTTTGATCCACATCCCACCCGCCAAGATATCCCGCTCAGCAGCCCATTCATATTGCAAGCTAAGCTGAGGTCTCTCCACCATATTAACTCCCTGCCAGATCTCCCAGAACCTGCCAAACTCCTCCATCCTCCGTATTTGGAGTCCAGCACCTGGACCCACAGATCATTTTGCTGGTGAAACATATTCCAGAGCCACTTTGCATTGCATGAATCTACATTGGTAGCTGGTCTCATCTTGTTAAACCTAGAAGCCCAAGTGAAATATATCTTCCTTTAGAATTGTTTTTTAATAAGAAAAATGCCATGAGATCATTTGATGTGTTTTATCAGATGAAAATAAAATGATTTTTTATGGTTGATTTAGTACAACTCTATGCATTTATATGGTCATGTCTAGAATTCGTTAATGTACCATTTATTAAATGAGAGGCAGTCTTTTTCATCTTATTCTATTTTTGCTCAACTAAATTGCTGTCTTTTAGGTTGCTGTTTTGAACGAGCACTTCTCGCCATACGGTGAACTTTCCGCTGTAGAGCTAGAAGACGTGCAAGTCAATGATAGTAGCCAACAAGAGGCTCATATAACTTTCACCACTCGTTGGGCAGCTGAGAGAGCATTTATTAATGGCAAATGCTGGAATGACCACAATCTAAAGTTCATGTGGCTGACACCTACTAGTTCTAGTTCTATTTCCAGTAATGCTACCGCTAGCAGAGAACGTTCTCTATCAGCTCCCAAGGAGCCCGTAGATTCAGATGACCATTCTGAAGAAACTTTAGAAAACTCTGTGAATCAAGCAGTGGTATCAAATGCTGAGCATAAAAATTCTGAAACTAGAAATGGTTTGGAGCTTACGGAAATGGAACCAAGTGAAGATCCCCAGTGTACCACAAGGCAAGTTTCTTCTCCCAAACAATCACCCGAGGCCGAGGGCGATGCCTGTTGAGGTTCTACTAATGGTCAGATTTGTATAGCAAGGTAAAATTAAATCTATCAAACTCTAATTTTCAGGGGCCATTTTTTTTTTCTATTTCGGAAAATTCATTATTCCATGTTCCTTTTTAAATGGTCGAGACTTGTAAAAATTTCTCTCCTTCTTGCTGCCTCCTGTATTTGGCGGTATTAGTTGAATGGTGCAGCATCATGTTTCTCAGCTCGGGTAGTTTACTTCTAGGATAAAAGTTTTGAGGTTCAAAATTCTGTTTAAAAGCCATTGAATGGTTACATAACAAATATTCAGAAACCCATTTCCCTTTATGTCTGTAGTTACAGTAAAAATATAATTGGAGCGGTTAGTCACTGTTAGTTTGAGGCCACTATCCTTTAAATGTTGTTTTCATTTCTACCTATTCTTTTAATTTGCCTCACTACTCTTTAAAGTGAAATTGAGTAATATATAAAAGGCCAAATGACATATTTGGTATTTTATCTTATTTTTTTGGTTCAATTTAGTTCTTTATCTTTTAGAAAATTCATTTTGGTCCCTTATGTTTTAAATAATAACCAAAATGATCCTTCTGTCTGTTTTGAACTAACACTGTTACTAATTTTTAAAAATTGACAGCTAAAAATCGCTACACAATGTAACCTTTTTTTCTTCTTCGTCTACTGTCTCCTTTCCTCCTCCAGTTCTTCAACAGACAAATTAAAATTGGCAGCCCTTTCTCTATCACAGTGATTCAGATGTGAAGTTTGGGAGGTGGGGTCGAAATTAGGTTGATTCCTAATTGAAGCACACCCATCGCAATAATTTCAAATTTGAAATTAGGTTGAACCCTAAGTGAGTAAATGGGGGTTTTTGTTTTCAACCATTCATTCTCGCGTAGATTCCACGGTTGAAAATGGAGAACACGATTGCGGGGTTGAACACAGTGCGACATAAAGTGAGGGCTCACAGGCAGAACTGTGAGAGCATGACAACACAAATGAGGATGATAGAAAGCCTGTTAGGCACTAAAATCGACGGAGGTGGCGCAGTTGCCGACAACGAAGGAACCATTGGATGATCTCAAAGAGGCTCTATGAAAAGCTTTGGATTTGATGGAAAGTTGCAAAGACAATGGTTAACTGGACATGCTTGTCATGGGTTGGAGCGTAGTGACGTTTTGTTATGTTCTGGCACAGATCGATCGCTACCTTTCTCGGAGGTGTATTGCGTGATGAAGAACCAGGAGGAGGAGGAGACGAAAGATGATGAAAAAAAGTTACATTTTGTGGTTGTTTATAGCTATCAATTTTTTAAAATCATTAACGGTGTTAGTTCAAAACAAATAGAAGGACCATTTTGGTAATTTCCAATGCATAAAAGATCAAAATGAACTTTTAAATAATAAATAATGAAATTGAATAATAAAAAAAAAGATAGATGACCAAATAGGTTATTTGGCCTATATAAAAATTGATTATTAGTTAAAGAATCTTAAAGTCAGACATTTGGCCTGGCATAGTGATAATCCTATTGAAGCTTCAAAAGATTTTTTTATACTTTCAAATTAATACATATTGGATTTTGATAACCAATGTCGATATGATATAGATTTTTTATACTTTAAATTTATTATTCTTTATATTATCCTAATTATTTACAGAAGAAAAATATTTTAGATTTTAAAATATTGAATGCTTTTTATTTATTATATTTTAATTCCTTAATCAAATAATCACATTCAAACACAAACTTAAATACAATAATTAATAATATAAAACTTGAAGAGATTGTGGCGCTGACTTTAAGTTATCATCTTTTTTGCTGCACGTGAACATTTTGTTTATGTGTCACTTGACTTAATCCCTTTTTTTATTATTATTTGACACAATTTCCATTTTGTTATAGTGTCATATGATTTAATTACTCTTTTTTATTTTATTTGTCACAAGTTCCTCCTTCCACCCCCATCTCACCTTCTACTTTACACATAAATGAAAGCTGCCCGTTACTAATTCATTGATCAAATTAACGATTTTCGTCTACTTCGTTGGCATCGAGCAACAAAGGCTCATTTTATCGTAACTTTTTGTGTTGGAAAAGTCATCGGCAAGCTGGTTCTGTACAAAAAAAAAAAAATACAACAAATTTTTCAGAGCCAGAGATATATGTACTCAAAAAAGATTAGGGAGCACGACACAGTTATATTTTAGGGTCATGCTCGGATTTGTTTTAATTAAAACTTTCTTAATTTAAATTAAATCTATTATGTCTTTTAATTTATCACTTGTATTAATGTAATTTTTTTATGTTAGATGCTCACGAGATTAACTTCAAAGGGTTTTCTTCGCGAGTTTCTTCAGCTATCAAGTCTCGAGTAGATAGCTTTGTTTTTGCACAGCTTGCATTTGCTCCATTTAGCTCAATTAGCTGTAAATTGTATGTAGTTTACTTTACGCTAGTTAGAATTTGACACCGTCAACAGTTTGTAAAGAAGCGTTGGATAATATGATTTAGTTCACTATTAATAACAAGGGGAGACGTCCATTTACCTACAAGGTGTAGCAAGAAGCTTGAGCTTATTAAGCATGATAAAGGTTTGATTCCTAACTATGTGAATAGGACAGTTCATGTGGGGAGAGAAGTTGTCCCTTAAATGGTACATTATTTTCTCATAGGATTAGATTCATGGTTTCTGGCTTTAAAGATATCTTTTAGCAAAAAAATAAAATAAATGGAAACGTTTATTTCTAATCATGTAATCTTTTGATAATTTATACCAATGAAGCCATTTGTGGAATAAAAATGGTGAGAAGTAAGAAAACTTAAAAGGGACAACATAAATGAAGGTCTTTTTTTTTTTTTTTTTTTAATGGTGACAATGAAAATGAATCTAACTCTTGTACATACTATCTAACTCATCACCATTAGGCTGATCATAGTTTGTTAAATGAAGGTTTTATTATCACTATAATCAAATGATTATGATGATGTTATATTTTTCTTTGAAATATCTTGTAACTTATTTTAATAAAAGTTAGGATTAAATTTATTTTTTATTCTTGTAATTAGCACTTTTTTCATTTTTGGTTCATGTAAGTTTATTTTTCTAACTTTAGTCTTTTTATTCAAATCATTTTTTACCCAATTGAAGAAGGTAATAGTTGAAGAGTGATCAGCTGACATTTGAGCAAGAACCTTGAGATTCATGGGAACCCAAATGGGGTAGAATCACTTTGATGCCATTATTAGGTTGGAACTTTTGTGTTTGAGGATGAAAGAGATGAGGTTGACAATGTTGTTGGGGTTCTGGGAAGGATGAAGGAGATTGTCAAAGGGACTCAAAGTGGGTTTGGAGTGAGAATCATCATCGAGAGTGATTACAGAAGAAGAAGATGAAGAAAAGAACATAGATTGTGAGAGTGTGGAAACATTAACATAGATTGAAGGTCGACAAGTCATGTTGATCTAGAGAGAGAGAGAGAGAGAACAACAACGTTAACGTACCAAGTTGTTTTCGATGCGCAAAGCAAAGGTGCGACTGCGATGAATTGAAGTGTTGTTGCCACTTCACTGCCACCTGTCTCAAAGGCTCAACGATGCTTCACATTAAATTATGAAAAAATCAATTTTTTTACTAGCCTATTTAAATATTAGGCTTAAATATGTTTAACTAATGACAATATTATAAATGATATGGTGATATATGAAAAAAAAAACTTTTCTAGTCAAGGAAGTTTTTTTTTGGTTAAGATGACAAAAATATCTTGGGTCTATGTATACTAATTGAGAAACATCAATTCCTTGAATAAATATTAATATTTCAAAAAAAATAACATTGACGCTCAACTAAGAAATACTCTAAGTTTAATGGATGCGGATCCTCTCTCGTTGCAAATAATTGGAGAGTCTCCAATTAACAAAATGCACACCGTTAAATGAGATGAGTGGTTGGGATGTGAAGGTGTTAATTTTATGTGTAAGGTCAAAAACACCCTTCACATATCTAATCTATTGTCTCCTTTGTTGCTCACTTTCTCGTGAGTGGTGACTTTCTATCTTCTAGAAATTCTAGATCCTTCTTTCTTTCATTATTTTTAGTTTATTATTAGTTAAGTTAGCTCAAACTCACCTAACTTGTAGGTTAAATGAGTCGAGTTTGTTTTCTCTAAGTAACACAAATCTTCAAATTTCTTGGACCTAAACCCGAACTCGTGGTGAGTCGGGTTAGCTCATTGGGTTTTTGATCATTTTGACACCCCTAAATACACATGGGTCTATGGTCAAGAATAGAGTAATACTTTCTCCCTAGTTACAAATATGGTTTCAATTCATCTTTTTTTAAGTCATTGTTGCCATAAAGCATTTGTCTTTGTTTTCTTTCTTACACAATAACTTGAAGGAAGAGATTTTTTTGTATTTTTTATTAAAAAATTAAAGTAAAAACATGATACAAATTAAAAAAAAAATATATCAACAACTCATTTAATAGTACATGGACTGAGTCGCCTTATGATCTTAAGTTTGAATTTTGTATATGAAAAAAAATGTGATTGAAAAAGAAAATATCACTAAAAATAGTTAGACAAAATTTCTAACAAAGATTAATAATTTCTAACTATAAATATTTTTTTTATTAATGACATGATTATAAAAAAAATTGGAGATAAAAAATATTCATTTCCTCTATAAAAAAAAATAATTAAGAGGAGTATCTGGATGAGTGGATGGATGCATCAAAAGACGTTACTTACTTAGCAGTTTCCTTTTTGGAAAAAAAAAAAAAGACTGACATTACTTTCCACGTTCCACCTCGTGCGACGGTGCGAGTGCGATCCCTTCACTTCACCAAAACCCTAAACCCTCAAAATCCTCAACAACAACACAATCACAACTTCAATTCAACTCTTCCTTTAACTCTTCCTTTCTTTCATTCACTCTCTGCTCTGTTCTGCGATGCAAAATCCGTGAATGATCCGAGGGAAAATGGCGAACATGGCCTTGTTACTGATTTTTCTGGTGATGGTGACGGTGACGGTGCTGTCATCTTCGTCGTCGTCTCACGCTGCTTCTACTGGTCCCCACATTGCTGACGTTAACATACTCTTGCCGCCAAAAATGACCTTCCCTGTCGATTACAGGCTCCAAGGAAGTGACGGTTGCTTCCAATGGTCCTCTTCCACTTTCTATCATCACACTTACTTGCTCCGAATTTTTATTCCAAAACTTGAATTATGGTGGAAATAAACTAGGTCATGTCATTTCAGTTCAGTTCTACTCTTGATAATAATAATAATAACTCTGTAAAAGGCTCTGGGAAGTTTAGGTTGTGTTTGACTGTGTTTTGGTATTTTAGTTTTTGGAAATTATTTTATAAAACAACTTTTAAAGCTGATTTTTAGAAAGATAGAAGCAAATAAAGGAGTTGTGAAAGTGAAAATACACAGTTTGAATATAGAAATAGAGAATGATAAACAATTTATAGATGTTTTGGTTTTCCGGATTTAGAAACTAAACAAGAAGATATTAGTTTCGAGAAACAGTTTTTCGAACACTACTCTTACCAGATGAGTTTTTTATGTTTTTAATAACATGAAACAAAGGGACCTTTTAAATTGTGATTCTCAACAACTGATAATTCCCTGTCTTCCTCAAGTGATGTTGTTTGTTGACTGGTTTTGGTTGTGATCCTTTGTAATTTTTAGTTGATTATGATGTTTTTTTTGTGTGACACATACTTAGGTCATGGGATCATCATGATATTCTGTCTGTTCAGCCTGAGTATAATTCAAGCAGCAAGTGCTCGACTAGTGCAAGAATAAGATCCATTGCCCCTTATAGTGGTCGAAAGGAAACTGCTGTTTATGCTGCGGATTTGCAGACCGGAATTGTGATTCGCTGCAAAGTCTTCATTGACAACATATCAAGAATACAGATATTTCATAATTCTATTAAGCTTGATTTAGAGGGCCTTGCCACGCTACGTGTCCGTGCCTTTGATAGTGAAGGTATTTGTGAAATCTTAATGGTTTTATACTTATCTTTGGATTTCCGCACTTTTGATCATGAAAGTCTGACACCATAGCGGCTCTCTTCAACATGGTTGATTTACAATTTTGCTGTGTTCTATGCTTTACCTTTACAGAACTATTCTCTTGAAAATATGCTCTCTTTACCGTCTTTTGTCTTGAAAATGTAGAATTGGGCTTAAGTTAACAAAGAAGGCATACTACTTCAGGTTTGACATTAGAAGTGCTGTGAGGCTTACTTTCCTCTTTTCTGCCATTTGAGCATAGGCATTCAACTATTCAGCATTTATTATTTGTCTATTGATTATTGAATGTAATTATTTCCAGCTTGAAGTTTTCTGCTAATTTTCAGTCACCTTTTTTCCTCAATTGAGTCTTGATCAAATTGGAAATATTTATCGAACTTCCCTTTTGTGCTGCAGAAAATGTATTTTCCTCATTAGTTGGCTTACAGTTTATGTGGAGCCTTATGCCTGAAGCCAACGGATTACCTTGTCACCTTGTTAATGTTCCGCTAAAGGATTCTCCCCTTGGTGACTGTGGAGGACTGTGTGGTGACTTGGACATACAAATAAAACTTGAAGACAATGTAAGGCTGCTACTGGCTGGGTTAAACAGGTTAAGTCATCGTGTTATTACTAATAATCCATATTTAATATTATATCTTACTTTTTTTCCTGGTCCCGTTTTACAGGGTGTATTTTCAGATCTGTTTGTAGTAAAGGGAATTGAGATTGGTCATGAGATTGTGTCAGTGCATCTGCTCGAGCCACAGCTAAAGAATTTAGCTGATGAGATTGTTCTTACTGTTGCTGAAGCTATGTCACTTGATCCTCCATCACCAGTTTTTGTCCTTGTTGGTGCAGTCATTCCCTACACCCTTAATGTCATCCGGGGAAATGTTCCTCAAGGTTTTTTTTTTTTTTTATTTTTTTTTTTAAGTTGTTTACCGTTCATTCAAATCTTTGTGCTAGTTGTTTACTTGTTTAAAGTTGTAAATCTTTTATATATGTGATTATGCTGTCAAATTGCAGCATTAGCTGCTAGGATTAGGAATATGATTGACCATGGATAGATGGGGACTCTTCATTTTTCTGTATTTTAGGAGTATTTTTGTCCTCCTTGTCTGTATCCTTTTAACAAATTCTTCTAATTTGCAGCCCTTTTCCTTGAAATTTGGCTTCAACATCTTTTAGAAAGCTAAATCTCTAAGGTTAAGGTTTTTGTTTGGATTGAATTTCACAACCTATTTAGTACTATGGTGTGGTTACAGTACAGCAGAGGTGTGTAGGCCTCATAAGGTGCATGTCTCTGACATGTGTGTTCTGGGCCACAAGAGTTTTAAATCAAAGAATAATCTGTTCCTTCATTTGTAGCTAGCTTGGAAGCTACAAATTAGCTTACTTGGGCTGTATGTAGAATTGTGGATCTTTCTAAACGTTTTTGATCAATACTCTCTAAGTTGGAACTTTGAAGTTGTTTTTTCTATTGGGTTTTTAGTGGTTTTGGCAGTTGAAAGGTGGGTATGATGCTTTGTAGTTTTTTTTTTTTTTTTTTTTTTTTTTTTTTTTTTTTTTTTTTTTTTTTTTTTTTTTTTTTTTTTTTTTTTTTTTTTTTTTTTTTTTTTTTTTTTTTTTTTTTTTTTTTTTTTTTTTTTTTTTTTTTTTTTTTTTTTTTTTTTTTTTTTTTTTTTTTTTTTTTTTTTTTTTTTTTTTTTTTTTTTTTTTTTTTTTTTTTTTTTTTTTTTTTTTTTTTTTTTTTTTTTTTTTTTTTTTTTTTTTTTTTTTTTTTTTTTTTTTTTTTTTTTTTTTTTTTTTTTTTTTTTTTGTGTGTGTGTGTGTGTGTGTCTGCACGCTTGCGTGTGTGGACTGTATATATTTGTCTGAATCATAATTTCTGAATCATCTGGAGATTTCTTCTTCTCACCTTATGAGTAGCTTTATTTAAATCATGGTTTTGCAAACCAAGTTTATTTTCTGATTTACAAAGAGATTATTGTTTTCTTTTAGTCGTTGTTTTTATTGGTCTTGATTTTCTGTTTTAGGTTTGCTCATCCTCCTGCACTATATTCCTTTTCACTCTACACAATTTCTTTTTCTATCTAAAATAAAATAGTGTAATAGCATTCATTTTCTGATTATCTGGAAAGCAAATATAAGAGTGTATTTTCTTTTCTGGGATCTTTATGTTGGTTTTTCTTTTTTACTCACTTTGGGAGGCCAATCAAGCTTCTCATTCTCCCCTGTAAATGTCTGCAAATACTGAGAGACCAAAAGAATCAGGATGAATTTCCATTCAATTACTCGTAGTTTCACTCTACAAATTTCTTTTATGTTTTCGTTTTATTTATCAAAAATACTGTCACAATTTATTCTCTTTAGAGTTCTTCTTTTTCTTCCTGTTTGAATTCTTTCTTTAAAATATTTTGTGGTATAAAAAGGAATAAGGGGCCAAAGAACTTGCTCTTTTGGCTGTTGCATGGTTTATTTGGATGGAGCAATGAGCAACAGACCTTATTAATAGTCTTACCAATATTTTTCTTTGGCGTTTGCAGTGGTCACCTTACCCTCTCCACATCACCAATGGTTGGTCTCAAATGCTTCGGTTGCTCAGGTTGACTCAAAAACAGGGTTAGCATATGCGTGGAACTTGGGGATGACAGCTGTTATTGTTGAAGATACCAGGATTGCTGGCCATGTACAAGTGTCTTCACTAAATGTGGTCCTGCCATCTTCTTTATGTTTGTATATATCACCTTTATCTAGTTCTGGTGATCCAGTGGAAGGAATTGAATCTATTCCTCTAATGATCCGTTGGTATGTTGTATCTGGCCGTCAATATCTTATCCAGATAAAGGTTTTTGCACATGATCATGATGCACAAGAGATTTATATTACAGAGGTAGTTTTCATTACCTAACATGAATGGTAAAACATGTTTATATTGACTCGTCAATTTTTCTTCTATGATCTGCATCTATTTTATATATTTTATATGTTCAGATTTCAAGGACAATTTTTCTTAATGTTTTTAATAGCACTTGTCTACATAATAATAATAATTTTTTACTATTACCTCCTTTTGAGAAAATGGTTTTGTGTTTTTATTTCAATAGTTTTCAACATTTCTTTTTTGCATTGCAGAATGACGATGTTAAAGTGTATGATAGCGATTCTGATCACTGGAAAACATTTTGGGTTTCAAACAATATTGCTGTAAAACATGGCTGGCGGAATTCTAAAATCTTGAAGGCTTATTCACCTGGACTCGGAAAATTGACAGGTTCTCTGAGCTATCCTGGTGGGGCTGATGACAAAAAGGAGGTGATCATTCTTTCATTAAAAGCCTTAGAAGCATATTTTACTGTATCTCCTTTCTCAATTATTTGTGGCCTCTTTAAGTTGTTGCACCATATATTGCTCTGTGGTTATTACATATTTCTTCCTTTTTTGGGGTTGGAGAGACTTGAGATGTTTGAGTATGAAAATATGCACACAAAAAGGATCCTCAGCCTTAGTTTGCAGATATATATATATATATATATATATATATGAGAATTAACAAATAGTACAAAAGAAATAGTTCATGATGAAGGCTACAGCCTAGCCTATGATGACAGCTTACCGGACAGCTTCTAAGAGCTTCTACAACAGGCTAGAAATATAAAACATTATCAAACAACAACTTTAACACTCCCCCTCAAGCTGGAGCATATAAATTGTGTGCTCCAAGCTTGGAACATATAAAGTGAATCCGAAGACCTCTCAAGGACTTGGTTAGGATGTCTGCAAGCTGGTTGTTGGAGTTAATAAATTCAGTACTGATTTCTTTGGACTGCAGCTTTTCCCGAACAAAATGACAATCAATCTCTATATGTTTAGTTCTCTCATGAAATACAGGATTAGATGCGATGTGAAGAGCTGCCTGATTATCACAATAGAACTTAATCTGCTGAACATCACAAAATTTTAATTCTTGAAGAAGTTGTTTAATCCACACCAATTCACAAGTAACAAGAGCCATAGCTCTATATTCTACTTCTGCACTTGATCGGGCAACAACACTCTGTTTCTTGCTTTTCCAAGAGACAACATTTCCTCCAAAGGATACACAATATCCAGTGGTGGATTGCCTGTCTATGGGACAACCTGCCCAATCGGCATCACAGTACCATCAAATTTGGGTATTTCCATTATCCTTATACAATAATCTTTGTCCTGGTGTCTTTTTGATGGACCTAAGAATGCGAATCACAGCATTCCAGTGGTCGATGTGAGGATCCTGCATAAATTGACTGACAACTCTGACTACAAATGATAGATCAAACCTTGTAATTGTGAGATAAATGAGTTTCCCAACCAGCCTTCTATACCTCTCTGGATCTGGAAAAGGTTCACCTTGATCTGACATTAACTTCTGATTTGGATCCATAGGACTATCAATAGGCCTACAATTAGTCATACCTGTCTCATCCAAAATGTCCAGAGCATATTTTCTTTGTGAAATGGCAACACCTTCCTTTGATTGAGCCACTTCAATACCAAGGAAGTACTTTAGGCAGCCAAGGTCTTTGGTCTGAAATGACTGAATAAGTGTTGCTTTAGTTGGGAAATTTTGGCAGCATCATTCCCTTTAATAACAATGTCATCAACATAGACAATTCGGTAAACACACTTCCCGGGGGAGGTCAACATCATCAACATCAACATCAACAGCACCTTTAACCCAAATTAATTGGGGTCGGTGGTAGATGAACCTAATGATAAATCGAAAAAAAGCAAAAGAGAGAAACAGAGTTAAAATAAAAGAACGGTGAGAGGAGAAGAGAAAAGAAGAAGCAAAGAATTAAAACAGGGAACAACTGGAACATAGAACTACTAAAGGGTTTAAACC
>PYAF01004537.1:331198-344289 GCA_007407185.1 Glycine tomentella | reverse complement strand
CTTGGTCTCCCTCCTTAGACGATGTTCGATAACTCTCTCCCATAACTTCATAGTATGGCTCATAAGTTTGATGCCTCTATAGTTTGAACAATTTTGGATATCTCCCTTGTTTTTGTAAATAGGCACAAGCATACTTTTCCTCCAAGCATCAGGCATCTTGTTTGTTTGAAGAATCCTATTAAAAAGATTGGTTAACCATGTGTGTATGCATGCATGGCCTGTCCCAAGCCAGGAAAAGGAGGAGGGTTGGCGTCAGGAGTTGCGAACCGGCCATAAAAAGCTAGCTGTTTTTTATGTGATGAACCTTCCCGGGGGAGGTATGACAATAAAAAAAAATGATCTGCTTTATTTCGCTTCATTCCAAAATTTTGAACAATATGGCTAAATTTCCCAAACCAAGCACGTGGTAACTGTTTGAGCCCATAGAGAGATCGATGCAATTTACACACCAATCCAGACTCCCCCTGAGCAACAAAACTAGGAGGTTGTTCCATATAGATTTCCTCCTCTAAATCAACATGAAGAAAGACATTTTTTTTATGTCTAATTGATAAAGAGGTCAGTGACGAATAGCTGCCATAGCTAGGAAGAGCCGAACAGTTGTGATCTTGGCCACAAGAGAGAAGGTGTCACAGTAATCAAGGCCATAAATCTGAGTGTAGCCTTTGGCAACCAACTGAACCTTAAGTCGATCAACCTCACCATTACGCCCGACTTTAACAGCATAAACCCATCTGCAGCCAACTGTCTTCTTTCCTAGGGGAACAACAAGTCTTGAAGGATCTGAGTATTTCCAACACATCAGGTTCTAAATTGCCATAAAACAACGCACAGTTGGAAGTCAAGTGTCTTCCACTGATTTCTGCTCTCTGATTGCCATAAAACAACACCAAAACGGCGATCTGAGGGCTGAAACAGAGCAGGGAGAGGCCGGCGACCAAAACCTAGGTGTTGCGTCGAAGTTTCGGTGACCAGAGACGGGCGTGTGGGACGCACGAGCCTGAGAATGATGCGTGGAGAAGTGGTGGGTGTTGAGTTTTCTGACTTCGAAACCTCCGGGGTTGGGACGTGCTGAAAGATACAACCCAGATCTGGGTATTGTCGGAGATAGGTGCGGCGGCGGACGGTGGCACCAGCGATAGACAGAGACGGAAGCACAGAGCAGGAGTGTCTCACTCTGATACCAACTTGAAATGTTTGAGCATGAAAATATGCACACAAAGGATCCTTAGCCTTAGTTTGCTGAGAGATGTGTGTGTGTGTGTGTGTGTGTGTGTGTGTGTGTGTGTGTGTGTGTGTCTGAGAATTAACAGATAGCACAAAAAAAGTAGTTCATGATGAAGGCTACAGCCTAGCCTATGGTGACAGATTACATGACAGCTTCTAAGAGCTTCTACAACAAGCTAGAAATATAAAACATTAATAAAAATTATCAAACAACAACTTTAACAGAGAGATGCTATTTGTTGCCTTGTACTTTTAGGAATGTTCTAGTAGCTCAGGGCCTGGTTCTCATTATTTGTTAAAATCTTGCAGATTATCAAAGCTGTGCAAGAAGTCATGGTTTGTGATGAAGTAAAGTTCACCTTGGGCAATGAAAGTGGAATCATCTTACTGCCCTGGTCTCCTGGTGTTTATCAAGAGGTGGAGTTAAAGGCTATAGGAGGTTGGAAGCTTTTTCCATCTTCTCCAATATGAAGTAGCTAGCTTAACTTTTATATTGTTTTTATACTTATTGATCCCACTTTGTGCTGTAGGTTGTGCAAAAACAGTGAGTGACTACAAATGGCTGTCTTCAGACTCATCTACTGTATCTGTATCAGCTTTTGGTGTTGTCCAGGCAAAAAAACCTGGTAAAGCTACTATCAAAGTGTTATCTGTATATGATTCACTAAATTATGATGAGGTAATGTTATTAAGGTAAATTTATAGTTTTATTTATTCATTCCAAATATCTTGTAAATTTGATCACGTTTGGTACCTTAAGCCCAAATCGGTTCCTTTGTTATATGCTATGGTATTTGACTGCAAGAATGTTGTTTTGTTAGGAGTAGTAATGTGGCATGTGTTAAGCATATTGGCTGGGCGTATATATGCTGTCCTTAAATTTTATTTCACTTGTACTACCCCTGCTTTATTAGTGAATGAGTGCATACCATTACACTTCATTCCTTCCTCTTTGGTTCTCTCTCTCTCTTCCTTTCTCGACTATCTCTATAGCTAGGTGTTAACATCCAAGACTAGATTAAACAAGTAAGGACTCAAAGGTTGGGCCCAGATATAATCCTATCCTATAGAAAAGTCCTTAGTCTTGCCTTTTGGAGTTCTCATACTAGTAGTTACCCTATCATACAAACATACAAAGGCAATAAACAACCATCTTCTTTCTTTTGTGACCCAAAAGGTCATGGATTCAGATTATGTGAACACCCTCTCTGCTTGTAAGGGTAAGGTTGCGTACATCTACCTCCTCCACTCCACTTGGTGGAAGCCTAGTGCACTGGGTTGCCCTTTTTCATTTATTGAATAATATTATAAATATGTTAGTGTTATCATGAAGAACCTACTCTTTGGTGAGGGTTTTCGGTAAAAGAAGGAAAAAGGAATTTAGAATGTTAAGAGACTTTTTTAATTTCTGATGATATTGGGATGTTTTTCTTCATATAAAATATTCCAAGAAGTGTTTTATGTTGAGCCCTCTTTGTGAAATTTGTTTGTTTTCTATCTATGTATAAAGTGTTCATAAAATTTATTTCAATTCACTTTGCAAGGCTATACAATTTGTACATTGTTTTTTATGTTGTAATCTTATTTTTCTTATAGGTCATTGTTGAAGTCTCCATTCCTTCCTCTATGGTTATGCTTCACAATTTTCCTGTAGAAACTGTTGTTGGATCACATCTTCAAGCTGCCGTGACAATGAAACCAGCAAATGGTGATGCCATATTTGAGGATATTGTAAAGTTCTTTTCCATTTTTCTGCTTGGCATTTTTGCCCATGTTGTTTTATCATGTGCAGGTGCCTTTTTCTATAGATGCGACGCCTTTCACTCTTTGATAAAGTGGAAAGCTGGAAGTGAGTCTTTTGTAATTGCCAATGCAACTCAGGAGTTGTTATACTTGGAAACAGTGCGAAATACTCAGCTCTATTCATCAGTGGATGGCTCTCCCTGTTCGTGGACATATGCATTTGCTTCTAATCCTGGTCAAGCTGTGATCCACGCCATATTTTCTAAAGAAGATCACCACTACAGTCATGGTCCTGTTGTATTAAAAGCATCTTTACGTATTGTGGCATATGTACCCCTTATTGTGCGTCAAGCAGGTGATGGAAACCAATTTGGTGGTTACTGGCTTGATTTGGCTCAAGCAGAAAGTAACAAGCAATCACATAGCTTAGAGGAGTTATATCTTGTACCTGACACAAGTTTAGACATAGTACTTGTTGGTGGACCTGAACGGTGGGACAATGGTGTTGATTTCATTGAAACTGTAGAAGTTTTGGATGAAGGTAATGCTCTGGCTGAAGATGGAGTTCTTGTGCATTGGGTATCTGGTAGCTATAAGAATTTGTATGGAGTTTTATGTCAAAAACTGGGAACCTTTGTAAGTTTCAGTATTTATTTATAGGTAGAAAATATCCTACTATATTTACGATGACATAAAAGTTGGTAAATATTGACCTTTTCTTGTTTCAAATGACTCAGAAACTTCGTTTCAGACGTGGAAATTTGGTTGGGGATGACCATCCTTTGCCTTCAGTAGCTGAAGTTTGGTTGTCAGTGACATGCAGCATTCCTTCTTCTATTGTACTTATAGCTGATGAACCTGGTATGCATTTTTTCATAATTGAAGTCATTGACTATACAAATCTTCAGATTTCTATCCCTTAAGTGAGTTGTGCTTTTCAGTGAATGAACGCAGAATTATTAAAGCAGCAGCTCAAGCTGAACGTAGTTCAGTTAGACTTCGTGATACCCCTGTTATTGTGGCAAATGGGCGCACTATTCGTATATCTGCAGTTGGTATCAGTGATTCGGGAGAGGCTTATGCAAATTCATCTTCTCTCAGTTTGAGGTGGGAACTTAGCAGTTGTGAGGGACTGGCATATTGGGATTATGCTTTTGATATAGCGAAGTCTAACAGTTGGGAGAGATTTCTGGTCTTGCGAAATGAATCAGGATTGGTATTGAAAGATTCTTATTAATTTTGTCATTTTATTTACTGTCTGGCCATACTGCCGCATTTTATAACACCATGTAATTTAGCAACTGGAGTTGCTTCTGAAAAGTTGCTGTCCCAAAACCCATTTTATTCTGGTCTGACTTCTAACATTATTTTTGTTTATATATGGCCTACTTGCACTTAGTAGTTAGTACTAATATTGTTATTGTATTAATGTTTTAATTTTTATAACTTGTGACCTATAAATCACTACTTTAGATTTGATTTCCTTATTTGAACATAAACAACATTTGGGTAGTATTTTTGTTATAAATAGTGATCATTTATTTCTCAATGGCTTTTAAGTTTTTTTTTTTTCCTGTAGATTACGCTGAGAAGGATTTCTTCTATATATTATGTTTTCTAATGCTTTCATGTTTTTATGTGGTAAATACACTCTCCTCCTTGGTAGATACTTAAAATTACAACCTTCCTCTCCTTTATTTTTAAAAATTACACTCCATTATTAGAAGATTGATGTGTTACACATTAGTCCATTTTAGAAGGAAACTAGTTTCAGGAACAAATTTTCTCTCTGACTCTCGGCATCATTGGTAGCTAGTTTTGAATTCTTACTACAA
This sequence comes from Glycine tomentella, assembly GCA_007407185.1. Classification (NCBI taxonomy): domain Eukaryota; kingdom Viridiplantae; phylum Streptophyta; class Magnoliopsida; order Fabales; family Fabaceae; genus Glycine; species Glycine tomentella. The sequence continues at coordinate 339,484 of PYAF01004537.1, read as the reverse complement.
ACTTTTAGACTTAAGAAGTTGAAATGAAGGATTCTGTGAAGTTTCAAAACTGATAGTAGGGAAATTCAAAACTTCATTTCATTTTCTTAGTCCTAAAATCAATAATAAACTATTCAAATTTAGATACCATTGACATTCAAAGTTGCAGAGATATGAAACATGTCTTTGATAGGCTTTTATTCATAGTGACTCGCCACTGCTAATAGGTTCATTTACATTAAAATCAATTAAAGTGCAACACATTTCATCTCTTGGGGAGGTGAGTGTATTTCTTAAAATTAGAGGGGAAGTCATTTAAGTGTCTCTCAATGGAGAATAGTGTAATTTACCTTTTTTACTTTAAGCTTCATTGATATTTTAAAATTCTAATATGTATTCTATATAAGCTTTTGGAATTGCACACATAGTAATCTTTTTTTAAACGATTGTGAGTTGTCTAATAACTCTTCTCTATCCATGATCAAACTTATAAATAAATACTCTTGTATGTTTGTATCTCTTTGTGATGGCTGCCAACTTTTGGTCCCTTCATGATAACCAGTCCTTTATTTGTTATTAATGTAGTTATTTGATATTTTGTCCAGCCGTGTGGATAAATTTATTTAGAGGTTGATCTACCATCTGTCTTCTATAATTAAATCTCAGCACAGGGTAGTGATAGGCACATGTCCTCTTTGGTCACTCTTAAAATGGAATTAGCTAGTGTAAGATAACATATTAGAGGTAATGGAATGTCATTCTTTGACTCTCACCTAAGACCCTAATGATCTATGCTAGTGATTTTGTGCTACAATTACCTAACCAGTTTGTTATACACTGATATGTCTTGACTGGTATACATTAATCGGATAATATATGCTTGAAATATCATTTTGGTTGAGGGAATTCCAATCTTCCCAGTCCACGTCACCTACTTTATGGATGTTTCGTTCAAGATTCCTAACACAGTCGTGACATCCAATTTTTTTATTATAATATATGAATGCAAAATCTGCTGATAAATTATAGTTTAATAATAAACTTATTGCTACTGTTTTGCATTTTATAGGGCTGTTGTCTATTTATTCTTAAACTCATGCTTAAAAATAGTTTCATAAATAGTGTGATACATTGAATAAGTTTTAATGGGTCCTTTATGATGTATATCATGCTATGTAACAATGTAATATTCATGCATAGTTTCAGGAAATGGTGAATTTAATATACTTGTTTTAATGTATGGATAACTAAAGTGATCTTAAATGCTGTGTCTCTTAGTGTGCTGTTCGTGCTACTGTCACTGACTTTGCTGATAGCGTGGGAGATGATACATTTCATTGGTTTACTAGAACTGAAAATGTTCTGACAGATGCAATTCGTTTGCAGGTAATTTTTTTTTTTTGTAAATTATTTTTCTTCAAAATGAAACTGATATTTTTCTACTTTCCATGATTAAATTATATCAGTCTCTAAGTTCCATGGTCAAGTACTGCATCTTCTCCCTGTGGTTCTGTTCTTTATGATGGGATATTGTGGCATTTATATTTTTGTTATCACTCTGTCTTAATAAGTTGTCTTTTCTTTATATTGGTGCTACAATGCAGCTTGTTTCTACCCTAAGAGTTGATCCAGAGTTCAACTTGATATATTTCAATCCTAATGCAAAGGTAACACAATTATTTAAAGAGATTTTCCATCTGTTGACCACCCCTCGGGGTCCAGAATTATTATTTCATTGTATGCACGTCAAATTTCCATTGACTGTACACTTGGTTTGCTTTTTACTTTATATGAGAAGATGGATGGCTTTTCATATATTTTACCTAGATCATGGCAGTATTTTCTCAGTATTTATTTGTTGATGTTTTACTGAAGGCTTCATTGTGCGCAATCCCCTTGGAGCAACATTTTTTCAGATTATGTTCTGGTTGGCTGCAATGTAATTATAATATCATAAATGAAAATGGAACTTTCGGAATTTTAGTGTAGTCCTTTGCATTACATATTATCCGTCTTATAGAAAAATATAAATGATTGCATGTTTTGATAGAATTGTTTTACCTTTCTTAGAATATGAGTTTGGGTCTAACTCAACCCCAAAGTTAGCTTATGAGGTGAGGGTTGCCCCCTATTTTGGCCGTCAATGTGGGATCTCTAACTCAACTCACCCCTCATTCCGAGGATCGGACATCTCGAATGTGAAGTTTGTAGGATTAAACATTTGCGGGTGGCCTTATATAGGCAGATTGATAGGCTCAACAACAACCACTAGGATATACTTTGATACCATTTTAGAATTTGAGTTTGAGCCTAACTCAATCCTAAAAGCTAGCTCATGAAGTGAGGGTTGCCCCTCACGTTTTATACCATATTTTGGCCGTCAATGCTGGCTCTGTCATGCATTATAGTCTAACTTGCTTCTGTTGCCCATTTTTGGGAAACAAACATATCTTACATAATGCTTTTTGTTCATGAAATTAACTGTTAAGGCATTTTAGTTAGAATTCAAGGGCATTTTAGTGTCTTATATGACTGCAGGTAAATTTGTCAATTATTGGTGGGAGCTGTTTCTTGGAAGCTGTTGCAAATGATTCTCAAGTTGTAGAAGTTGTTCAACCACCATCGGGATTAGAATGCCTACAATTGATTTTGTCCCCTAAAGGATTTGGGACAGCTAATCTGACTATATATGACATTGGGCTAACTCCTCCACAAAGAGCATCTGCACTCGTAAGCTCTGTCTTCCCTCAATTCAAAATTGCTTGTAATTTAAGGAAAATGCTTTGTTTTAATGTCCCTACCTCAGTTTTACGATCAATTAGAGGATTTTGAAAATATACGTTGTTATAGTTCCTTGTCTGTTTGAATGATTAATGTGCAACAACACACTTCTCTTCCTTCATGCTTGTGACTCTTGCTTTTGACTGACAAGCCGCAAACTTGTGTTTTTTGTCATTCAAACAATATCAAAACCAAATCTCTTAATTGGTTTTCGTGTAACAGATTTCATACTTACTGGAAATATGAAATAACATTTCCCTTTAGCACTTACTATTTAGCATAGGAAAAAGTTACAATTACATATTGGTTCACAGTTTGTTATATTGTAGTGCTCCATTTACTTTAGTGTAAGGATTAAGGATCAGGTCTTTGGTGGACCAACTTAACAAAATTTAGTTTATATGGCCATATCTAATTCTGACCTCAACTCTGTGACTAAGTGGATATTTGGGAAGCATTTTTTGGCGGAATAATGGTTTTTTAAAGCACTTTCTGAAAGTTGGAAACAATGTTTATTTTTTCAAAATAAGATTAACTAAACATTTATTAAAGCTGACGATCTTGGAAGCTGGAAGGGAAATTTATTGAGGGCAAAGTTATCACCTGCCAGTGTCAATAGGATTTAAAATTTGCGTGTTAGTTTGTTGTACTGCATCACAACTTGGTCTTGGTGTCTGATGGTTAGCTGATGCTGTTTAATGCAAGATGCTTATAGTATTTAAATATTCCAGGTTCAAGTTGCAGATATAGAGTGGATCAAGATAATACCAGGAGAAGAGATTAGCCTGATGGTATGTCTTTTCCAAAATGTTATTGTTTTTTGGTCTTAAATGGCTTATACATGGGATTTGCTTGGATGGACATTTACCCCACACAAAATGGTTTTACTAAAAAAATTGGTAGAAAAGATCAAAACAAAGCTGAATAGCACCTTTGAAGCCTGTTCAAAGTTTAAACCTGATTTCCATCAAAAGTTTATAATAAAATATATATTTGAATGTAATCTACCGTTTTCCATTTCAATCATTATTCATGTTGGAAAATGAAGAAATAGAAACAAGTCACACATTGGTTGGTCAAGAAGAAATGTAAGGGTATATAAGCTTGGAGTGCACAAAGTCCACATTGCCTAATGCATTTTGGACAAAGTAGCAACACAAGCCCAATCCCACAAGAAGAACAGCTACACTCCCCCACATTTCAAGATTTGATGGGTTCCATTCATAATTCCAGTCCTTAACACTGTTTTCACATGGAATCAACTTCATCAAACATATAAATTCCTTTACTTCCTTGACTGAAGTCAAGTGATAACACAATCTGTTTTGCAATCTACCTGGGAGAGTTAAAATGTAAAGCTTGGGTGTGGAAGAAATTGAATCTTCTGATGTTAAATGAGAAGAGGTAAAATCATTAGCTGAAAGAATTGAATGTTGTCACTTCTATGTATGAAAACCTTGTTTGTGGCATTCTACATAAATTTCCTTTCATTGGTGATTCTTAGAATGTGGGTTTGGCCTAACCCTAAAAGCTAGCTCAAAGGATGAGGTTGTCCCCCACTTCTATACTTTATCTTGACATTATCTTTAGCAGATGTGAGACTTGGGTTTTTTCAGCACCCCTCTCACGTCCAAGACTTTTTGAGCTTGATGCATGGTTAATATGGTGGGTGACCTGTTATCGATCTAGGATAAGCTTTGATACCATCTTAGAGTGTGGGTTTGGGCCTAACTCAATCCCAAAAGCTAGGTCATTGGGTGAGGGTTGTCTCCCACTTATATACTTTATCTTGGCCTTATCTCTAACTGATGTGGGACTTGGATTTTTCCAACAGTGATAAGGAAGGAATACTTTCTCAAGAGTTTCCAGATGAAAAATCACATGATATTTTGATAAGTCATGGCCAAATTTCATCTAAATCACAGATGGTTAATTGAATTCATAAATTAGATTAGATCCATACAACATCAACATCAACAACACCTTTAACCCAAGTTAATTGGGTCGGTGGTAGATGAACCCAATGATAAGTACGAACAAGTTGAAAAAAAAAAGAGGGGAAGAAAAAGAGGAAATAATACGAAAGAAAAAATAATATAAAAGAAAAGAAGGGTAAAAGAAGGAAGAGAAAAATGAAGAGGAAAATAATTAAGAAGGGACTGTCTAGAACATAGAGATAATAACGGGTCTAACCCTCCATCAAGTTTATAGCTTTTCTCCATTCCGTCCTAAGACACACCTTCTGCCAATCTATATACCACTCCATTAAGTCTTGTTTAATTACCTTTCCCCAGATAAGTTTCGGTTTACCTTTACCTCTCTTTGTGTCTAGCTCTTGGTAACAAACTCTTGTTCTTACGGGAGCATCCAGGGGCCATCTCATTACGTGCTCAAACCACCTCAATCTATGCTCACTCATCTATTTACTCACCGGTATTACTGCTACCTCTTGTCGAATATCTTCATTTCTTATCTTATCCATCTTCGTATAACCACACATCCACCTTAACATCCTCATTTTTGCTACCCCTATTTTATGCTCATGTTGCTTATGTGCTAGCCAGTAATAAACTCCATATAACATTATAGGTCTAACAGTTCTATAGAATTTTCTTTTTAGTTTAAGGGGAATTTTGCGGTCACAAAAAAAATCCAGATGCACTCCGCCATTTCATCCACTTTGCTCTGATTCTATGATTTACATCCTCATCAATCTCTCCACCTTTTTGCAAAATTGATCTCAGTTATCTAAAAACATCTTTTTTGGGTACCTCTTGACCAAGTAGATGCACAGGGTCTTGATCACCATCTCTTACAAGTGAAAACTCACATTTTATATACTCAGTCTTGCCATCTCTTACCAGTGAAAACTCACATTTTATATATTCAGTCTTGCTCTGGCTTATCGTAAATCCTTTAGACTCCAAAGTGTTCTCTACAATTCAAATTTTCTATTAACACTATCTTTGGTCTCATCAATAAGCACAATATCATCTGCAAACAGCATACACCACATTACTTCCTCTTAAATATCTTTTGATAATAGTGCATTATCAGCTCCTTTTGAGGCAGCAGAAATAAAAGAAGCAGTGTGGAGTTGTGGTAGCCACAAAAGCCCTGGGCCGGATGGATTTAACTTTAATTTCATAAAGGCTTATTGGGATATCTTGAAGCCAGATTTATTCCGATTTCTGGATGAATTTCACGCCAATGGAAGGTTCCCAAAAGGGTTAAACTCATCGTTTTTAGCCCTCATCCCTAAGTCTATGGATCCTCAGACCTTACATGAATATAGGCCTATTTCTCTGATAGGCTGTATTTATAAGATAGTGGCCAAGGTGCTTGCCAACAGGCTGAAAAGGGTGATGCCTATTATTATTGATGAAAGACAATCTGGCTTTATCGAGGGGAGACAATTATTGCACAGTGTTATCGCTGCAAATGAGGCTGTTGAGGAGGCTGTGAGGAGCAAAAAGTGCTGCATGATCTTTAAGGCAGATTTTCAAAAAGCATACGACTCGGTAAGCTGGGAATTCATTTTGTATATGATGGAGAGGATGGGTTTTTGTTCTAAATGGATATCATGGATCAAAGGATGTCTGTCATCAGCATCTATATCCATATTGGTAAATGGAAGTCCTACATCAGAATTTCAGCCTCAAAGGGGACTCAGACAAGGAGATCCATTGGCTCCTTTTCTGTTTAATATAGCAGCAGAAGGTCTTACGGGGATGCTAAGAGAGGCTCAAGCTAAGAATTTGTTTGAAGGTTTTAAGGTGGGAAACAATGATACTGAAGTTAGCATTCTACAATATGCAGACGATACTATCTTCTTTGGGAAAGCATCTAATGAAAATGTTAAAGCTCTAAAGGTGTTGTTGAAAGGCTTTGAGATGGTGTCGGGGCTAAAGGTAAACTGTAATAAAAGTAACATTGCTGTTTTTGGGAGGGATGATCAGTGGATTTCAGCTGCTGCCAGTCTTCTTAATTGTGGGATGATGTCTGTACCGTTTCTCTACCTAGGTATTCCTTTAGGGGCAAATCCGAGGCGGGCTTCAACATGGGGACCCATTATTAGAAAGTGTGACAGAAAATTAGCTATGTGGAAACACAAATTCCTATCCTTTGGGGGAAGGCTAACCCTTACCAAAGCTGTCCTTAATTCAATCCCTATTTTCTTCTTTTCTTTTTTCAGGGTACCGGCACAAGTTATCACTAAATTGGAAAGGCTGCAGAGGAGGTTTTTGTGGGGAACTAATCTGGAACACAAGAAAATACCATGGGTGAAATGGAAATCATTGTGTCTACCTAAGGAGAAAGGAGGGCTGGGTATCAAAAATCTAAGGATCTTCAATCAGGCTTTGCTGGGGAAATGGTGCTGGAACTTATTTCACCAGCCAGAAGCTTTATGGGCTCAAATCCTTGAATCTAAATATGGAGGTTGGAGGAATATTCAGGTTTCTTCCAGGTTTTCATCAGCTTCATTATGGTGGAGAGACCTAGCTTTGGCTTACGGATCCACTCAGATTGACGGGTGGTTTTTTGGCGGCCTCAAATGGAATATCGGGTGTGATAATAAGGTTATATTTTGGGAAGATTCGTGGAAGGAAGACAGGATTTCATTGAAGGACACATATCCTAGACTGTACCAGCTATCTAAACAACAAAAAAACTGTATTCAGCAAATGGGCAATCAACATCAACAAGGGTGGGAATGGCAATTACAATGGAGAAGACCCTTTAGAGAGAGTGAGATTCAGCTGGTAATAAAATTTATGGAAGACATTCAGGGGCTGCCAATTAACCAGCAACTAACAGATTCATGGAGTTGGGTGCCTGATTCCAGTGGAATGTACTCGGTGAAAAGTGCTTATCTCATGCTTTCTGGGGAGGACAATAGTCCCCCTCAGGAGGAAGTGTTCAAGGTTCTTTGGAAGCTGAAAATTCCACTGAAAGTTACATGCTTTGTATGGAGACTTTTGAAGGATAGATTACCTACAAGACTCAACATTAGGAGAAGGAACATAGACATACTCGACACCCACTGCCCTTTCTGCAATAATTTTGAGGAAGATGCTTCACACCTGTTTTTTACATGCCCCAGTATTTTACCTCTGTGGTGGGAGTCATGGGCTTGGCTTGGCATCATTGGAGTATATTCATGTAACCCAAAGGAGCATTTTACACAATCATCGTTTTGTCATCTACGCGGGAAACCTTTATCTAGGTGGTTAACTTGGTGGTCAGCTTTAACATGGTGTACTTGGAATCATAGGAACCAGATACTTTTCCATAATGTATCTTTCAATGGTCACAAATTGCTGGAAGATGCCATTTTCTTTTGTTGGTCTTGGTTGAGGACCTTAGAGGATGGGTTTGATACCTCTTTCCATCATTGGTCTAGTAATTTAAGACAGTTTTTTGTACCTTTGGGGAGGGTTTAATTCAGCTGTTTTATGTCTTTTGTTTGTTTTGGGTGAGCGAATCTGTCAGAACTTCGTTGGCTTTGGCATAAAACCATCAAAG
>PYAF01004537.1:310970-331098 GCA_007407185.1 Glycine tomentella | reverse complement strand
GATGCCATTTTCTTTTGTTGGTCTTGGTTGAGGACCTTAGAGGATGGGTTTGATACCTCTTTCCATCATTGGTCTAGTAATTTAAGACAGTTTTTTGTACCTTTGGGGAGGGTTTAATTCAGCTGTTTTATGTCTTTTGTTTGTTTTGGGTGAGCGAATCTGTCAGAACTTCGTTGGCTTTGGCATAAAACCATCAAAGTTCTGTGTTGATTCACTTCATTTGTATATTCATCAGTACTTCTTGTACTGTTTTCTATTTATATATATATATATATATCCTATTTTTGCTGATAAAAAAAAAAAAATCTTTTGATAGTTCATCCATCACTAAGGCAAAAAGATAAGGATTAAGCCGAACCTTGGTATACACCTACCGTGATAGAAAAGTCCCTTGATGTTTCATTATAAGCTTTTACACATATGATATTACCATCATACATACCCTTAATTGCATTTACATACTTTAATGGTACTTTTTTCTTCTCAAGAGTCCACCACAAATTTTTTCTTGGGACCCTATCGTATTCTTTCTCAAAATCTATGAACACCATATGTAAGTCTTTCTTTATTTCTCGATACCTTTCCATTAATTGTTGCATCAAGAAAATAGCTTTCATGGTACATCTTCCTGGCATAAATTCAAATTGATTTACAAAAACCTTGATCTCTCTCCTCAAGCGATCAATAACTCTCTCCCACAATTTCATAGTATGACTCATGAGCTTAATGCCTCTATAGTTAGAACAATTCTGAATATTTCTCTTGTTTTTGTAAATAGGCACAAACATATTTTTCCTCTAAGCATCAGACATTTAATTTATTTGAAGAATCTTATTGAAAAGATTGATTAACCATTTTTATTGCCACATTTTCTAGGCCTCTCCACACTTCAATAGGGACGTCATCGGATCCCAAAAATTTATTATTCTTCATCCTCTTCAAAGCCTCCTTAACTTCATGTATATTAATTATGCACACAAATCTTCTATTCAAATCATCATAAGCGTCCTCCAAGTCCATCTCACTTGTATCGTCATCCCCATTAAAAAGTTTGCTAAAGTAGTTTAACCATCTTTCATTTACATCTTCATCTCTTATCAAAAGTTTTTTATTTTCATCCTTGATACATCTAATTTAAGTGAGATCTTTACTTTTCTTATCCCTCATTTTTGCAAGTTTGTATATACCTTTTTCACCATCCTTGCTCCCAAGATTTAATACAAATCGTCAAAAACCTTGCCTCTAACTTCCCGCACTGTTCTCTTTGCATTTTTTCTCGCTACTCTAAACTTTTGCGAGTTTCATCATTGAGACTTTTATGCAAAGATCTAAAACATTTCTTCTTTTGTTTAATTGCCTCATGCACCGCTGCATTCTACCACCATGTTTCCTTTGCTTTTTTCCTGCACCCTTCTTCCCACATTTTGGACACACATAGCCATCTTATTCCATATTTTATTTGCTTCTCCAATAGACTCCCACGGTCCTTCACGCAACATGCTTTCCTTGAACTCTATTTGTTTTTCCTCCTTTAGCTTCCACTATCTTATCCTCGGGTTTTGAACCCTCTGCCTCATATTAAGTACTTTGTTAAACCAAACCTCTAGAACTACCAGCTTATGTTGCGTAGCGACACATTCTCCAGGGTATACCTTGTAGTCGATTCAAGAATTTCTATCTTCTCTTCTAGTTATAAAGAAATCTACTTTACGATTTTGGCAACTATGATAAGTGATAAGAGGAGACTTCCTTTTTCGGTAAAATGTGTTCGCTAACATCAAATCATAGGCTAATGCAATGTTCAAGATATTTTCTCCAGTCTCGTTCGATAGCCAAAACCTTTATGAATTCTATCAAAACCTCCACTGCTTTTACCAACATTACCATTTAGATCTTCTTCTAGGAAAATCTTCTCCTCTCGTGGTATCCCTCTCAAAACCTCCTCCAAGTCTTCCCAAAATTGGTTCTTTTCATTTGATTACAATCAACTTGGGGTGCATACACACTAGGATGTTTAAAATTAAATCACCCACTACAAACTTAATTATCATAATCCTGTCACCTTTCCTTTTGACGTCAACGACTGTAACTCTGAAACTTCTTATCGATCATAATTCCAACCTCATTTCGACTCTTGGTTATACCTGTATACCACAACTTGAAATCGGTGTCATCCACTTCCTTGACCTTTCTCCAACCCACTTAGTTTCTTGCAAGCAAACAATATTCATTTTCCTCCTGGCAAAAATATCTGCTAATTCCTTTAGTTTACCCGTTAATTTTCCTATATTCCAGCTTCCCAATTGCATCCTTAACCCCTGGGCGGTGTTTGTCCGCCATATTTGCCCATCTGCATGTTGGGACCCTTGCCTACTTGTCACCAAATCCGGGTGAAGACTTGGCGCCTTGCTTAGCGGCAAGGATCCTAGCTCACTTATCACTACATCCTGGGACCGATGTAGCGCCTTGCCTTGTGGCAAGGGCCCTAGCCCATTTTTCGCTACATCCGGGGCCAGATGTAATGCGTCGCTATGATGGGTGCGTCCTAACGAAATATCATAAAGGTTCATCTCATAAAAATTGCTGTTTTTTTTTACGGTCAATTCGCAACACTTGACACCAACCCTCCTCTTTTATCCTTGCTTGGGACAGGCCATGCATGCAAGCACACATAGGCGGAGTTAGATTAGATCCATACATGAAATTAAAAATTTTAAATTCTTGAGATAGTGTTTTTGAGGTTATTCTGTAACATCACATACTTGATCTTTTTTCCCTGCAACTGGAACTTCACTGGAACACACAATTACTGTAAAAAAATGTGATTTCAATAGTGGCAGAATATCCCTTGCTACTTGCCTGAGAGGAGGTTATGAATTGGAATGACCAATTCAATGTTGTTAATCTCCTTACATCTATATTTTGCACTTAAAAATATAGATCAGAAACAGCAAGAAAGATGGTCGAAACCAATAATACATAATAATCTTATAAGCACATACATCATTAACTAGTCTCCAATAAAGAGGAAATTATATACTTAAAAGTATAGATCAGAAAGAACAAGAAAGATAGTCCAACCCAATAATACAGAATAATCTCATAAGCATGTATGTCATTAACTAGTATCTAAGAGGAAAATGGCCGTGCTTGTGCCCATTGGTGGTAGAAAACCATTTGAGTTTGAGCACAAGCTCGAACTGAATAAGTCACCCTTAATTGCCAAGGTGTTTTTGCTAGTTGCTTCAACATTCTATAATGAGCTGGCATGCTGCCTTTTGCTATTGTCTTTGTCATTTTTAAATTTTTAAATGGATATCTGTCCAACCTAGAATTTTTTCCTTCATGATATGCTATTCTGATCTTTACAGGAAGGAAGTTTGCAAACTATCAACTTATTGGCTGGTATTAATGGCGGACGTAGTTTTCATGCTTCTCAGGTTTGAATTGTTTTCCCTATTTATTCTTAGGAGCCTTACTCCAGTTCTTTTGTGTTTGCTTTGCTCTGCTGTAATATGATCTTGTGTGACATAGTTGTAACTTTACTGCCTTGAATATGGTCAATGAGGCTGTTGTCTTTTACATTTTCTTGGTCATTTTGGATATTCACCTATAGGAAGTAGGAACATGTTATAGTGAGGTTTTACTATTTTGCGTGGCAATTTGTTGATTTGGAAAATGTTATGCAGTTTGTTTACATGAATCTTCATGTACATGTTGAGGATAGTATAATTGAGCTGGTAGATGCTGATGACTTCTCAAGTCTTGTTGGTGGACATGTTAATGCTCCAAGTTTTAAAATAAAGGGGAGACACCTTGGAATCACAACCCTTTATGTAAGTCTATTGTCAACCTCTGTTATCTTGATCTTCATCTCAGTCAAATTTATATAGATTTTTGAAAACCTTAGAAGCTTGGTCACTATATATTGAAACTAGGTCAGTGCTATACAACATTTGGGACATGTATTACAAAGTCAAGCTATTAAGGTGGAAGTTTACGCAGCCCCAAGAATACACCCTCACGATATTTTCTTACTACCTGGTGCATCATACTTGGTATGTTCTAAAGTACAAGCGTTGTTTCTTCCTTACAAGTTTGACTTGAGAATGCAAACTTTGAAAGAAATACATACTAAATTCTTCTCTTTGATTTTTGTTTTACTTTTCAGTTGGAAATGGCAAAGTTGATTTCTTTTTTTTTTTTTTTGGAAAATAATTGCTCACAATTTGTTTGATATATCAAGATTCATCTGTTTATTTATAGGTTCAGGAAAGTTAATTGCATCTTTGTATTTCCAAGCAGTCACCTAAAGTTTATTATTTGTCTAAGGTTTGTTTAATTGAATCAAGTTTAGAATCATTTAAGGAGCCTGTAATACCTTGTTCATGAGCAAGTTCAGAAGTCAAATAAAGTAATTTAGTTATTTTTCACGAGTCTCTTTTTCATATCTTTCTATTGTCTACATCTTTTAGCATTTTCTTTTGTGATTGTTTTTCTTTGCACTTTGGTTATTCAATAGTGAGCTGGTGTGAAGTTTATACCATTGTTTTCTCCTATTTTCTTGGTTTTATGATGACACCATGTTATTATATTTAATTGTGTAGCTTACCATGGAAGGAGGCCCAACTCTCGGTGTTCATGCCGAGTATGAAATTAAAAATGATAAAATTGCAAGTATTGATAGATATTCTGGACGGCTCGTAGCAAGTTCTATTGGGAACACTGTGAGATGTGAAATCCTGCTCAGACTTATTATTGCTCCTTATTTATTTTGTTTAGCTATTTTTATTTCTAATTTGTTATCAAATATGGACAATCATGCATATGCATCGTTTTTAGTACAAACTACATTCTTTAATACATCTACACAAGATAGATTGTGTACTTTTGGCTGAATATAATTGTGTTTTTGTTGTTATATAAGTGGCCATGTTACTAGGACTGGCAACTTGCTAATGTAACATAACTTATGCCGTCCTCAATATTATAAAATGTAAGAAGGTAAAGGTCAGTTTTCAACAGCACAATCTTAAGCTTATGCTTTGTTAACATTTTGTAGACTTTCACATGAAGCGGTGTCAGTCAGTTGTAAAAACTATTTCTTGGCCCATGCTTTAAATACTAAGATTTGAATTATGGGACTGTTTGACATCTTTCAACATCAATATCAATAGCACCTTTAATCTAAGTTAATTGGGATCGGTGGTAAATGAATCCAATGATAGATATGAGGAAGTTGATGAAAAAAAAAAGGGAAATAAGACAAATGATAAAAAAAAAAATAAGATAAAAGAAAAGAAGGGTGAAAGAAGGAGGGGAAAAATGAAGAGGAATAAAACTAAAAAGGAACCGTCTGGAACATAGATATAATAACGGGTCTAATCTTCCATCAAGTTTATAGTTTTTCTCTATTTCGTCCTAAGTCACACCTTCCGCCAATCTATATCTCACTCCATTAAGTCTTGTTTAATTATCTTTCCCCAGGTAAGTTTCGGTCTACCTCTACCTCTCTTTTTGTCGAGCTCTTGGTAACAAACCCTTGTTCTTACGGGATTATCCAGGGGCCGTCTCATTACGTGCCAAAACCACCTCAATCTATGCTATCTCATCTTTTCACTCACCGGTATTACTGCTACCTTTCGTCGAATATCTTCATTTCTTATCTTATCTATATTCGTATAACCACACATCCACCTTAACATCCTCATTTCTGCTACTCCTATTTTATGCTCATGTTGCCTATGTGTTGGTCAATAATCAGCTCCATATAACATTGCAGGTTTAACAACTGTTCTATAGAAAATAGCTTCCATGGTACATCTTCTTGGCATAAATTCAAATTGATTTACAATAACTTTGGTCCTCCTCCTCAAGTGATGTTCAATAACTTTCTCCCACAACTTCATAGTATGGCTCATGAGCTTAATGCCTCTATAGTTAGAACAATTTTGTATATCTCCCTTGGTTTTGTAAATAGTTACAAGCATATTTTTCCTCCAAACATTAGACATCTTATTTGATTGAAGAATGTTATTGAAAAGATTGGTCAACCATTTTATTGTCATATCTCGCAGGCCTCTCCACACTTCAATAGGGACTTCATCGGGTTCCAAAGCTTTATTATTCTTCATCCTCTTCAAAGTCTCCTTAACTTCATGTGAATTAATTCTGTGCACAAATCTTCTATTTAAATCATCTTTATCAAGTAAAAATTGATTTGGTTCCTTTTGCTTTTACACTGTACTATTGTGTCGTTTGTGTGGACTGTTGAGAGAAATCTTTCCTTTTCTTTCCTTATTGGATATCTTGGGGAATTGGGCAGCTTTAAACTGTTGTTAATGCTTTAAGCTTACTTTTTATGTTTATTTGTGTTTCTTATCTTATGTTGAGGAGGATTTGTCATCCTCCAAATCCTTTGTAAATTGTAGTTTATGAATTTTATATAAGAATAACCCTTTTGTAAATAATTCTCTTCATCTTAGTGGTATTCTCTTTTATTGAAAATGCAATTTTTTAGTTTGTCAAAAGCTTTGAATTTTTGTTGCAAGCATGGAACAATTTTGTAGATGTTTTAAGACCAAGAAGGAAACTTTTGTATTTACGAGTTATATTTTATTTTATAATCATGTAGTGCATTTGCTTGGAGGTCGCAGTTTGATGTCAGAACTTTTATGAAAAATTCTTTGCCAACGTATTCCTATGGGATAGACTTGTTTTAATGGTATCTTAGTGGAGCTTAGCTAATGGTGTCTTTTTTTAATGGGTGTCAGTGCATGTTGGCAGGTCAAATCAGGGTTGTTGTGGTAGTGATATTACATAAATTTTCTTGACCTCACCACCCATTCATAATCATGTCATGTTTTCTCTAACCCAAAACTACTCTTATATTATAGGAGTGACCTTGACACTACCTGTTTAACTAGTCATTGAACAGTACAAATTCAAGATGCCCATGCTACACTTAACCTGTTTAGTCTACTAAATGTTGATCCTGGCTACCTGTTTAATCAATATATTTTCAAAGAATCAGTATTTATGGCAGTGTATATTATATCTTCTGCACATGTACTCTTGCCTTTTCCTTCTTTTAATCATTTTTTATGGAACTCAATTGTTTGCTTCAAATAAAACATTTATATTTATTTCTTTAACAGTGTGTGCATTATGCTTTTTACATTTAAGCATTTCTGGTTGTAAGATATTTGCCTAATCCAAGAAATTATTACTATTGTCAGACAATTATTGCTAGTGTCTTTGCAAATGGTAAAACTGCGATTTGTGAAGCACAGAGTATTTTGAGGGTGGGAGTTCCATCTACTGTCACATTGCATGTACAGAGCGAACAACTTGGGATTGGTTGCAAATTGCCAATTTATCCATTATTTCCTGAGGTAACAATTAAAAATTAAGATAAAGTCTCCATCCATTTATGTATTATTGTATTTCAAATCTTAATATTGACGACCTTTTTGGTTTTGTCAGGGAACTTTGTTTTCTTTCTATGAGCTATGTAAAAATTACCAGTGGACTATTGAAAATGAAAAGGTTTGGCTTTACCTTTAAATTTATCTTTTCATTTCAACATAGCGCAACTCAAGTACACACTGTATACAAAGGTTATACTCCTAGGAATCAAAATACCGTTATAGTCATTTTATAATTAAGAAAATACTAAGAAAGAAATGTTTGAATCAGAAGGAAAGTGTGTTGTGGTCTAAATGTAAAGAAACAACTGATTGGAAAGAAAGTTCTTACAATGCCTCCTGAAACTTGTCTTTCTGATATCTGAGTGTTCCTATCAAATTATGTATAGACCACCGAAATGGTGTATTGCAAACTGCACAAAATTTGTGCTGCTAGTAATGGGATTGGTAATTATCAACTATCTGATGATCTGCCATGCACCAAGCTATCACAATTGTTTTCGTTTTATGTCCACAATTATCAACTGAGTCTATCAGCATATCTCAATCTTAACTAAGACAGCTAGCAAAGCTAATGTGTCAGCTATTATAGTTAACAAAATTGACTGAAAAGTTTATTTCAAACACCCCGAAAGATGCTATAAGCATTTTACCAACCTGAGGGGGGAAATAAACTGCATGACGTGCACTTCCGTATATTTTTCGGTTAGTTAATTTCCTCCTAAGAAAGGTAGGCTAAAGAGTTTTTTCTCTTTGTTTCTTTAGGTATTGAGCTTCAAGGTGGCAGAGACCTTCCATGGGGATAACTTGACTGCTTCAGCAGGAAGTCAAGTTAATAGTTATTTTGATGACCATGACCTTGGTTTTATTAATGTCTTGTATGGAAGGTATTAAGTAATGCAATATTCTTGTCAAGAATAATATCATGTAATAAACATGTAAAATGGGTAAAAGTACTTTAGTTTTGGATATATTATAGATGCTCCCACAGTATCATATCTTTATGTCTAAATCTTTTTCAACTTTCTTTTCCTATCTAATTCTTAAATATTTGAATCCAAATAATGGTCTTTTATGCTTCCAGTTATCATGTATCATTGGTGCAGAGTCTTTTCAAGATTTATGTTGGTTTTCTGTAGTTTGTTTCTTTGTTTTTCTTTGGATGTTGCTGAATTAGTTCCTTGTAGGAGCAATGTTAAAGTGTACATAGAATTGATAGCATGTCAATTTATTATAATTTTTTTTAATAGAGTTAGGAAACTGTGATTCAGTTCCAAATGTTATTGTTTTTTCAGATCTGCAGGCAAGACCAATGTTGCCTTGTCTTTCTCGTGTGAACTTTCAACTTCTGGGTCAAGGACACAGTCAAGGTTTTACAGTTCATCTTTATCAGTAACAGTGATTCCTGATCTTCCCCTGGCTTTGGGAGTCCCCATAACCTGGATTCTTCCTCCCTATTATACAATGACAAGCCCTTTGCCTTCATCATCAGAATCCTATTCTCAATATGATAGTCTGAATCACAGAGGAACCATTAGGTATTCTTTATTGAGAAGTTTGGAGAAAAATGAAGCTCTGCAAAAGGATTCCATATTCATTGATGGGGATAGAATTAAAACAACCAAAAGTAATAGTCTTGCTTGCATTCAAGCTAAAGATCGTACAACTGGAAGAACAGAAATTGCTTCTTGTGTCAAGGTTGCCGAGGTATTGAATTTAATCTTTCAGTTACTGTTTATTTGGACCCACTTGTTGACACTCATATGAGAGTACAACTTTCCAGCCTTAAAGCATGCTGGTTTCTGCTAGAGTTTTCTCTCTTTTACAGGTGTTGATGTTGACTAATAACTTAATACAATGGATATTTAAAATAAAATGATTTTAAACCTTGATTCCCTAATTTGTACTTTGTTTTTATTGTGGTAAGAGACGGCTGCACTATGTTACATAAAATTTTTAACATGCTAGTGATCTATAGCCTTGTGCTAAGAGTTGTTATTCATATCCTATGCTTCACTGGTGGGTAGGGGCAGGAAAGAGATCCACCAATCCATTGCCCAGCCTCTCTGTCCATATCTAAATCCATCTGATTACAATAGTGAGGTTTAATGGATTGGATTAAATTAGCAAATGGTTAATGAACCAACCAAATATTGAATGATATCCACTGGATATTTAATTATTAACCAATGCATTAGCCTTACAAAAATCCAATTGAAATTGAAATCTAGTCTATAGTATTTAAATAATTTATAAAATATTGTATTTATATGTATATGTGCGGTAGTCCAAAGTAAAACACATTGATTTAAGGAACTTTAAAGGAGGTAGAGAGAGAGAGAGAGAGAGAGAGAAATCTCAAATAGATGCTTTGGATATTTATTTATTAAATGAGTCATTGATGGACTTGATTTTTTTAATACTTTTTTAATGGATCATAAATGGTTTTTTAATGGGTTGTTTCTGGTCCATTCATAATGGTGAATCCATAAACCATATAATCTTTCCATTTGCCTCTCCTTCCTCTTGCTGCCTGTCTTTATCAGCGGAATTAGTATACCTATTTTATTAACCATGTAATTTGCATTCTGGACGTATGTTATTTATTTGGAAATTGTAATTCACATCATAAATTTCATTGATGTAATCAGGTGACTCAAATTAGAATAGCCAGTAAGGAGGTTCTGCTCAATGTAATTGACCTTGCTGTTGGTGCAGAACTTGATCTTCCAACAAACTTTTATGATGCTCTAGGTATCAATGCAATGCCCCCTTGGTAATGAATCACATACTGGAACTTTCAAACTGAAAGTAATATTTGTCTTACTGTGGTTCAACAGGAAATCCTTTCCATGAAGCATACAATGCAGTGCCTTTTTATGCTGAAACTAACTACCCTGATGTTCTCTGCATCAACAGAACAGCCGATGGAAAAGGCAATGTCCATATCAAGGTTTGTTGATGGCTTTTATTGGAAATTATTTTCTTGGCGACCTTGTTCTTTTTATTTTGAGCAACAAACTGCACAAGAAACAGAGAAGAGAGCCTATCTATGAGTGCATTTAGAACAAACTATATTTGTTTACACAGATTTGTAATGTCTGGTATTTTCATTTAGTTTACTATTCGTTGAATTGCTTTGCTCAGCTAAGTAAATTAATGGAATTCTTGTCTTGACTGCTGATGTTGAAGGCAATTAGGCATGGTAAAGCTCTTGTGCGTGTAGCAATTAGTGAAGATCTGCAAAAATCAGATTATGTGCTGGTAAGTATTATTTTTTCCCCAAAATCTGCACCAAGTAATTTACATACATATCTTGATCTCTTATGCTGTATGCTAAATTGTTGGAAGCTATATTTTAATGACAATATGGAAATAATTTCATGTTGATGCCTATACTACTAAACAAACTTATAGTTTTGTTTAGGCTTAATGTCAATTTTGGTCCATTATGTTTCACTTTGGTACATTACGTTTTAAAAGTTTCATATTGGTCCTTTATTTTTTCGAAATGTATCATTTTGGTCCTTTTTTTTACAGTTTCATTCTGGTCCTTTATGTTTTTGAAATGTATTGTTCTGGTCCTTTTTTCAATTTTTTGTTAGAAAAGTTAGTGTTCTGTTAACTTTTAAATTTTAAAAAAGGACCAAAATGATACATTTCGAAAAAAATAAAGGACCAATATGAAACTTTTAAAACGTAATGTACCAAAGCGAAACAACTGTGAAACATAATGGATCAAAAGTGACATTAAGCCTTTTAAAATAATTGACTTAACATAGTGGTGGCTAAAAACTGCCACTATCTTTAACTTTATATATTTTCTTTAAATCAACATAAACAATACCTTTAACCCAAGTTAATTAGGGTTGATGGTAGATGAACCCAATAATAGATACGAGGAGGTTGAAAAAAAGGGAAAGGGGAAATAAGATGATAATAATTATTATTATTATGATTATTATCTTTATCGTTATCTTTATCATTATCTTTATCTTTAGCTTTATCTTTATCATTATCTTTACCATTACCATTATCTTTATCTTTATTATTATCTTTATCATTACCATTACCATTATCATTGTTTTTGTTGTTCGTGGTTCCAAATCCATCTTTTCTTCATTTACTAAGTGATTTTTAATTTTTTAAATAAAAAAGGTAATGATCTTACATTTTTTGCCGCCACTATGTTAACTATTTTAAAATTCAAAACACTAACAGATTCTAACATTTCTAACAAAAATTTGAAAAAAAGACCAAAATGGTACATTTCGAAAACATAAAGGACAAGAATGAAACTTTTAAAACATAATGTACCGAAGTGAAACAACTGCGAAACATAATGGATCAAAAGTGATACTAAGCCTTTTGTTTAAGGTGTTTTTCCTTTTCAAAAAATAGTTAATCATATAGGTCTAAGTCTGTTTTCAACATCATGCAACCAAACTTATTTTTTCTTTCTTTTTGTTTCATAAACAGCTTTTCAAATTATCTTAAAAATTAATTTTGTAAAAAGAAAAAAAGAATTAAAAAAATCCTATATTTCCTTACTATCTCATGACTTTATTCCTTATTTAATCAGAATTAGAAGTCTAAATATATTAGACAGTTTAATATAAGTATAAATAGTGTTTTGTATTGCGTAACACATACAACATGTCATATATCAAGTTAACGTCAATTTCAATGTATCCTTTTCCTCCTTTGATACCTAAATCCCCATAATTTCAACAGTTTTCAAATTTCTAATGGTAAGAACAAAACTTTGTTGTTTTCACCATTTTGCTCACATATTGTTGGAAATAAGAAACAGAATTAATACTAGGTGATTTTTTTGTAATTATCAGTGAAAATATATCAACTAAATGAAAATAGAAAAAGTAGAAGAAATATCACCTCTTAAATATATAAAGATCAATTGATAGGTATGCTTCTGAAAGTATATGTGAGTGTCAGTGATAATGATTAATGACTACAGAATCAAACTGAACACTGTAGCTTACACCTGATATATGCATTTTTACAATTGATGTGTTTCTCATTGCTACCTGATGAATTGTCCCTTTGTGCAAGGTGTACACCTTACATTCACTATTCTGCCTATTCATTCATCTTGCCTTCCCATTTCCTCAATCCTCTTCCACTATCTGAATCCGTATTTTTTGCTCTCTTTTTTTGCAGATTAGAGTGGGTGCCTATATATATCCTCAAAATCCAGTTCTTCACATAGGAAGTCCTCTTAACCTAAGCATAAAAGGTGTGGCCATTTTGAATGGTTGCTGTTAATTTATTTTTCTAATATTGCCTTCCGTCTCATGAACAATTTTCTTCTTATAAAAAGTTGCATCTGTTAGAGATGTGATGAAGTCATTCATTTACCTTCATCTAACGTTAAGATTTTGCGAGAGTGGCTTCGTTAACATGGCATGGTAGTAGGCAGTTATTTCAGTTGCTTGAACAAGTTTGAGTTCAAAGTGTTTAATCTTTTCTTTTTACCAAATTCTTCACGAACGGTAATGCATTCTATCTTTAAGTTTCAGGTTTGAGTGATACAGTTTCTGGACATTGGTTTACCACAAATGGAAGCGTAATATCAGTTGATACATTATCTGGGATAGCCAAAGCTATTGGGGAAGGTTCAGCCCAAGGTGCCGAATTGCCAAAGTCATTGTCATTGTCTGGAGTTTTACTTTATAAACAATTATCAATTATACATCTTCCTCATTGAAATGTTACTAATTAAATGTTATTACGAACAGTATCTTTCCATTGCGGAAGATTGAAACTACAAACAACAATTACAGTGTTGAAAGGAGATTATATTTCTGTGGATGCTCCAAAAGAGATGTTAACTAATGTCCCGTACCCTTCAAAAGGATACAACTTCTCCGTGAAATTCAGGTTTGTAAATTATAACTCCCATCTTAACTTGGTTTGAATGACATCAACCTTTAACTACATTTCTGACTGAATAGATTGTAATAGTAATTCTTACAGTGAATCCCTTGGTGCACCTGGAGAAAACAAGAGAATTTTATTCAATTGTAGAGTGGATCCGCCATATGTGGGGTATAGATTTATTCATTTCTCTCTTGATTCTTTAAATGATCAATTCATTCTTAGATTTAACTTCTATGTTCATTCACTGAAGGTATGTGAAGCCATGGCTGGATCAGGACTCTGGCAACTCATATTGCTTATTTTTCCCTTACTCACCAGAGCATTTGGTGCACTCAGTACCTAAGTTAGAAGGCATGAGGCCAGATGTATCACTCTCCATTTCTGCTTCTCTTGAACATGAACATGTTTCTGGATCTGCTTCAGCACTTTTTATTGGAGGATTTTCTATGATGGAGATGAGCAAGGTATAGCATAACAACAAAGCAAAATCGGATCATTTGATTCTTTCCCGTTTCTTTGCTTGAAAGTACATATCAGAATGAGGTTTTGATTTTATAAGTTGAACGCCTTTGCTCTCCTTTATGCCCGTGATGTTCCAAATTGCAAATGCAGTGGAACCCCTCAAAACCTGATTGTTAAACTAAATATAAAAAATTAGGTAATGATGTTAAAAATGTTCTCTTTCCCCGCTCAGAATTCGATGAAGCTGAATTTGACGCCAGGCTCTAACAAAACTTGCATTACCATCTTGGGAAATACTGGTAAGTTGACTGTGAAATATACATTTAGGATATGATTGATATGCTTTAATTGTATAACTAAAATTAAGGATTTCCTTATTTACTCTTCATTATTATGTATCCATGCTTATTATAAACAAAGGTGTTGTGTGTGGTAATAACACAACACAGTAAATACGTATCTTCATTTTTTCCCTGTGTGATTACCTCGTTTTGATGATTGATTAATACTTTAGTCAGAAGTTCCCCTTTCTATTTCTCCCTTTATAAATAAAAAAATAATAATTGATGTGGGTTGGCGTGTGATGTGAATAATTCTGACGGGTCTCATGGAGATATTCATAGCTATCATCTTCACTTATTGTTGAGAGCATAGTTGCTACGAATGTAAGGTTAAACCTGTTTTGTCTGTTTTATGATAGATGTTGAAATTCGCTGGCATCACCGAGACTTGATTATGATCAGTCTCATCCATAAAGAAGATTTTGGTATTCGAGGGTTTGCACGGTATGAGGTGAGTACTTTCAACGGGTTTTATCGTTGCTCAAATTTAAATTATTGTAGGATAGTTGATTTCTTTTCTCTAGTTAGGTGAGATGCATTCTCCATGAGCCTTGCATTTCTTTTCTTTGTGCTGCAATCCGAAGCTAAAATATGTCCTGAAAAGTTGCACAATTATCCAGTGAACTGATCCCATTACTAGACATGCACTAAATGTTCTGATTTTGGTTTTAAAATATATTCCTATTTAATTTTTCTTGTTCTGTTTTCAGGTCAAACTGCTCAAAGCCAAGAGATTCAAAGACAGAATCGTCATCACACTCCCAGCTAATGGTTACATATTATTCCTGAAGCTTAATATGAATTGATTTCCTTTAGCACTTTATAAATTGTTTTTCATTTAAAAAAGGAAAAGACTTAGGCATGTTTGAATAAACTTCTCTAGAAACACTTCTAGGAGAAGAAAATAAGAAGAAAAAAATTAAAAAAGCTTCTCCATAAGTTAAAATTAATCTATGGGATAAATTTATTTCATTTTTTTCCCCTGTAAGTACTTATGTAGAAGTTAATCTAAGCAGGATTTAAGTGTCTGTTGGAGTTTACAAGTTTAATCTTTCATTAACCTGTTTTACAGGCCAGAGTGTGGAGATAGAGATCAACCATGAACCTGAGGAAACAGCACCATCGAGCGTAACCATAAATAAGGCCTTCTGGGCAAGCATTCTGGGGTGTTTGCTGCTGTTGATTTTATCAATCGCTATCTTCACACGTTTCTTGGACAGACCAGAGAGATCTCAGCAAACAAGTTCTTCAGTTACTACAAGCATTGCAGCGCCTACAACTCCTGACAGAAGCATCCCATGTGTTGTAAATGACACGTCTCCTCGAACACCTCAACCATTCGTAGACTATGTGAGGAGAACGATCGATGAAACTCCATATTATAAGCGAGAGGGGAGAAGAAGGATTAATACCCAGAACACATTTTAGACTCGTGGCTTATCAATGGTACAATGCTTGATCCCTGCCACTACTCTTCTGAGGCTGACAACGGATATTGGCCTCACTTGCTAATGTATGATTTTCAACCTGACAATTTTGTTATCTACATCTAGTTGTGTATATTTAGGAATATATTCTATCACTCTTCGAGGATCACATTAAATATTTGTTTCATAGTTAGGTTTGTGCATTACCATGCAGGTGTTTTTGTAGTTGCTTTACCTTATTGCTTCACCAACTAACTTATTTTGAAATGATGGTAATACAATATAACTTGCAAAATGTAAGGCTATATTTGTATTGGTGGTAGAGAATGAAATAAGGGACCGTAATATAATAGAGTAAAATTAATTAAAATAGAATGGATAAAAAATGCCATTTTATTATTTGGATGTTTTATAATGAAATGGAATAAATATCCTGTTCCATCGTTTCAAAATAGGGAGAACAAAATGATTTATAAATTTTTAATTTTCATATTATCTCTATTTTAAAAATTTTATTTTATTTATTTTATGTGTATTCGTACTATTTTATTATAAATATAAAATTGAATGGGAAGAAACAATATGTTGAAAATGTGTAATGTTTACTATAGTTATAAATTTAATTTACTAATAAGTACAAATTGTATTTATTAACAAATCAATATATATTAATATACTTCTACAGAAATACAAAAACAATTAATTATTAAAAAATCAATATATATTAGTATGAATATAATTTTAGTGAAATATAGAAAAAATATTATATCGACAATAAGATTTTTTTTATTTTATTTCACTCACTACACATGCAAAGAAAAATAAAAAAATGGAAAACAACACAATTTTATAAAATAATATTTATAATGTTAAAATTAAGATCTATAATATCAAAAACTAAAGTATAAATTATTATTTTTTTGATTTTATCATGCTACATTATTTATTCAATAAAAAAAATTAGGTGCATTTTTAATTTTTTTCCCATTCATTTAAGTTATATATAGTATACTGTTCCTTTATATACTAACTAAAAACATTTGCTACCCTAAAAAAAAAAAAAATTCACTTGCTTAGTAGTTCTAATGTTGTTGGTCAAGCACAAGGTTGAGGATTCAGTGCATGTTCAACCCCTTTCTCCTCCCCCACTCAACACTTACTTTGCGGCTTCTCTGCTCATCCCCGCTCCTTTGACTCCGCCATTCATTCCCCTCTCCTATTGTTTCACTCACCCCTTTCTATGCAACTTTGTCTCACTCCCTTTCTTTTTAAAATAATAATAATAATTATTATTATAAACACTTAATATTATTTTATATAACAATCTATGATTGAATGATGGTAAAAAATAATTTTAGATCATTCTAATTAAATTCAGTTGAGGAAGGGGGGGAGTAACAGGGTCGCAAAGCAAGGGATGAGTGGTGGATTCATGGAGATGGAGGAGTGAGTGGCAAAATCACATAGTAGGGGTGAGTCGTGAAGGAAGTGAGTGGCAAAGAAAATGGGTGAGCGGCAAAGAAAATGGGTGAGCAAAAAATTGTTTCCAAAAAACAAGAGTAATTTGAAATTGAGAATAATTTAGAAGGATATATAGGGAAAAATATTGAAGATATATTTAGTAAATATGAGAGGTGTAAGTAATTAGCCAAGTCTCTTTTGGTGTAAACATAACATATAACATTCAAAAAATTATTAAAGCAAAAAAAAAAGAGATTTTCTTTTTACACCATTCAAAACTCAAATACATCCGATAGTAAGAATAAAAATCAAAATTGTCCTTAACTAAAAACCTCAAGGATGGATTATATTCCTCATCATCTCCTCGCACCATTCAGCTTCTTCATTGCGATGTTGCACCTTGTTCTCTTCAATCTGCACCTAGCTCTGTCGTTCATCTCATTTGTACTTCTTCATTCCTTCCTTCATTTCATCGATTTTTCGTCGCCATTATGAGTATCGCTATTGCCGCATTTTCGTTTTTCGTTGTGTTTTTTCTTTTGCTATGTTAATTTCACACGGATTGACAATCAATTAAAAAAATGATGTCTTACCTCTCTTTCCAATTAATGTGTCAGACCTCATTATCATAGCTACAAAATCAATATCATATACAACATAACAAACCCATTGCAATACGTCATCACGGATAGGAAACACCTACAAAAAGGATAATACATGTTTAGTCTTCTTACGACATTCATTTACTTACTTTAATCAAATACAAAATCATATCAATATCGCATAAGTATTGAACGCATTAGAACAATCAATATTTTTAAATGTAGTAGATTCCTCTCGCTTGTCTTCATTCATATTAATTTCTTCAGACATAATGTTCTCATACATCCACTCATATTTGTTCATCTTAACAAAGTATTAAAAAAATTCAATGACAAACTAACGGAAACTAATGAAATTCGATCCATACAGATAATAATTATATTTGCAAAATTTAAGTGTTAATATAATATAAATTCAGTACAGTTTTTTTAATCATTGTAATATGTTTATTAACAATCTGTATGTCTTTACGAATTGACAATCCGTATGCTTCATATGGATCGGTGTTACAAAAAAAAACTTACCTCTGTTGTTACCGCAACACCTATCGCGACAACAAAACCAAAGACAATACAGCTTACAAACCACCACCAGCCAACGGAAGAAGGAGGTCTGTGAAGATGAACAGACGACGAAGGTGAGAGAAAAGGAAGACGAAACGTAAGAAAGAAGAAGAGGTAAAAGGGTAAATTAGGAATTAACAAAATATTGACGGTGTATTTGAGTTTTGATTGGTGTAGGTAGGGATCTGCTTCATACTCCAGCTAAAATTCTAATACACCCCCGTAAGTTAAAATATATTTTATGAAATAATTTAAAATAATGGTGCATGCAAGTCTCAAACTTGTGACCTTTACGTTATTAAAGGGACACTTCAACAAACTGACATAAAAGATCAATTATGTTAAAAACTAATTAATGTTGTTATATATAACACTAATTTTTTAATGTATATTTAATACATATATAAGTTTACATAATAAATTTTGTAACAATTAATTTTGATCTAATAATTAAAGTATTTTTTATATATAAATATCATAAACTTAAATAAAAATTTACAAGTTTGATTAAGATATAATTTTTGGTTGTAAATACCAATATAATTTTTATTAAACATGTAATTTTTTTTAAAATTTATGGTTTTTATTTAAATTTATAATTTTTATATGTAAACAAATAATTTAATTATTAGATCAAAATTAATTGTTACAAAATTTATTATGTAAACTTATATGTGTATTAAATATACATTAAAAAGTTTAGTGTTATATGTAACAACATTAATTATTTTTTAACATAATTAACTTATGAACTTAATTGATTGGAATATCACATTAATAATGCGAAGATTACATGTGTAATCCGTATGAATTAATCAGTATGAATTATATAGATCGGTTAATTCATGTATGAGGCATCTAATTGTGCGAAAGGTATTTTAAAAAATACACTATGATGTTGGGTGTATTAAGATTTCGGGTGATGTATGAAGCATAGGGGTGTTCATCAACCGATCCAAACCGATGTAAACCGCGGTGACCGAACCGAAAAATCGAAAAAAAATCGAAAATTTTTACCGGATTGGATCGATTTTCGGATTGGCCGGTGAAAACCGATCCAATCCAAACCGATCCAATTATAAACCATATCTTACCCTTTATCTACTTGGGCCTATTCCTCATCATAGCCCAAAAACCAAAAATGCAATACATTACTTCTTATTTTGTCCAATTAACGTGTTTGTCTAATGAAAATTAGAAAATGATGTTTATTTTTGTCCAATGAATGTGTTTGTTTATGTTAGATGCTCTTTATTTTGATAAAAATAAGTCTCATAAGTTTTATTTTTAGACTTTTTAAAAAATCGAAAATCGATCCAATCCAAACCCAAAAAAATTGGATTGGATTGGATCGGATTTAAAAAATTTTCAAACCGAATGGATGATCAAATGACCAAACCGAAAAAATTGGATCGGATGATTTTTTGCTTCAAAACCGATCCAATTCAGATCGCGAACACCCCTAATGAAGCATATTCCCAATATAAATCTCGAAGGAATCTAAGACCACTCTGGCTCTCAACATCAGCCAGCCACTCACTCACAATAAATAAAATAAAAAGGGTTTTACAAAATATAAACAATATCTAGGGTTTCTTTTTCCATTTGCATTCTCTCTGAATTCGTAAGTCATGGAGTCACCCGGTAACGAGCATGTGGTGGGTGGCACAGTACCCAACGACGTCGTTACGCCCTTTTCCCACAGAGAAGAACCTCACAATTCCCAACCCCTCACCGGCGACGGTGCCAGTCCCGGGTAACTTTCCCCTTTCTCTTTTCTCTCTCAATTCCGTTTGGTTGCTTAGGAAATTTCGAAATTGGAGCAATTGGGTAAACGCAGCTTATGAAAAGAACCCTTTTGTTTTTTTGCAATTCCTAGAAAAGTTTTTTTTTTTTTTTTTTTTTTTTTTTTTTTTTTTTTTTTTTTTTTTTTTTTTTTTTTT
>PYAF01004537.1:281463-310870 GCA_007407185.1 Glycine tomentella | reverse complement strand
GTGATTAGTGAATGGATACTTTGCTGGATCTTATGGTTTTGGGATCATCATATATAGGTTGAGATTAAGCGGACGATACCGAGGGGAGCTGTTGGCTCTAAGGATTTTAGGACAAAGAAAATTTTTGTAGGTGGAATTCCTTCAAATGTGACTGAAGGTAGGTTGCCTCTTTAGTTAGCTAATAGCTAATTTTTTGCTGCTTGACTCCGAGGTGTCAACAAGGGAGACACATTGCAACACCTTGAGAGAGCAAACTCCAAAATATGAGGGCAGTATGGTCATAAAAAATTATCTTAGTTTCAGATCCTAGAATTGAATACAGTTTACATATATATGAGAGTAATGTTTACGATCTGTCAGAGTTTACCTCTGATATTGTACATGGACAGAGCTACCTTAAGTTATTGTGTTGTACGTAATATATGTTCAAGATTTCTTTTACTAAAAGTTCTTCTTATGAATCACTTGGCCACATGAAATTTGCATCTGTGCTGATGTGAATGATATGCTGTGTTTGTATGATGGTGTGTAAGTAAATTGACTATTTTCATTATGACTCCCCTTTCTCCTTCTAAAGCTCTGTTAGATCCTAAAAACTTTTTAAATTTTTTTTTTTTTTGGAAGTAACTTATTAATCATTGAATAGCTGTGGTGAAAATGGAAAACTTTCTAATGGTATTGTTTTTAATCTAGAGATGCACTTGTGCAGATGAATTTAGAGACTTCTTTACACGCTACGGCGAAGTTAAAGATCACCAAATAATGCGGGACCACTCCACCAACCGATCTCGTGGCTTTGGGTTTATCACATTTGAATCTGAAGAAGCAGTTGATGATCTTCTGTCCATGGGGAACAAAATTGACTTTGCTGGAGCTCAGGTGAGGAATCCTTTATTCAAAATAACTACTTGCATTGCATTATCTACCTGGCAGATATATGATACCGAGCAATAAAGTGCTTGACTTGTGTAATTGGTATCTAACTCTGAGGGTTAATTTTATAAATTTAGATTTTCTTGGTTGAAAGTCCAAAGAATATAACTCATGAATCATCAATAACTTAAGCAATACTTTAATGTCAATAATCAAGGTACACTGCTATTTCTGACTTCCCTATTGAATTCAATGTTCCAGTTGCAATAAACTGAACACAAAAAATATCAAATCCATAGTTTCATAACATCATATTTAGCTGTGTTTTAGTGATGGTTACTGCTTTGAGTAGTAGAGTGGGGTTTCTCGTTAGAATCCTCATCAGGAAATGTGGGTTGACCAAATCAGTTATGTGCTGAGACCTTTGAGGGCTTACCTTAGAAAGATGAAAGGGACCCATGGGAAAGAGGAAGGAGAGTTGGTTACAGGAAAGTTGTGGGAAAGGGTAGTTATAGAGGGAGAGATCTGATATTTCTCGTATAGTTCATCCGTTTTGGCCTGGAATTAAGAGATTTGTGCATTCAACTTTGTTTTTTTGTAGAAATCTTGTGTAATCGAAGATTCTCTACTTTATAAATAAAAGTAGCATTTCAGTTTTCTGTGTGACAATTTCCACCATTTCTTGGGGTCCAATAAGGTTTGCATTGGTTTCTGGATAGATTTTGTCAACTTCACTTAATCTTCTTCACATTACTTTAACACTTTTTTTATTAGTATATAGACACTACTGTGGAAAGTAAAAATATACTGGAAGTTCAAGCAAATTATTAATTAGAAATTCACCATCTACTGTTTCATTTGGGGAGGGGGGTGGGGACTATGTGTAGTTTTACTGATATACAATGGCATTTGCAAGAGTATGTTGTCTTGACTAGTTAGAACATTAGCCTGATCTATCAACTTCGAAGTGGTATGTCTTAGTTTTAACTGTTTGCACTACCATCATGGGTTGGCACCTTATCAACCACAAACATTTTTGACAGCATACATAGTTATTTGGTTTCTGTGATTTGACAGATCAAGAAACTTATTGAACTATTTTGTCTATTTTGAGTCTTTTTTTTCATAAATGTAATATTTTTATCAATAAAGTAACCTCATCTTTCTTTTGTAGGTGGAAATCAAGAAGGCTGAACCAAAGAAGCCAAACTCAGCACCTCCATCATCCAAGCGCTATAACGACTCTAGGTCTTCGTACAGCAGTGGTGGATATGGAGATGCTTATGATGGATTTGGTGGCAGCTTTGGAATGGGGGGTGGTTATAGGTCAGGTGGTGCTTATGGTGGTGGTAGGGGTAGTGGTGCTTATGGTGGCTATGCAAGTGAATTTGGTGGGTATGGAGGATATGCGGGCGCGATGGGGCCATATAGAGGAGATCCCTCCCTTGGGTATGCTGGTCGTTATGGAGGAAGCTTTAGCAGAGGGTATGAACTTGATGGGTATGGAGGACCTAGTGAGAATTATGGAGCATATGGGGCAGGTGGGGGTTCTTCGGGTGGTGCTGGTGCCTACCAAAGTGGCTATGATGGAAACCTAGGAGGTGGATATGGAGGGGCTAGTGGAGGCCCCTTCTATGGGAGCAGTAGAGGAGGATACAGCGCTGGTCGATATCATCCTTATGGAAGGTAAGATTGGAAACCAAACATTTATAGTCTAGGACTAATATGTGTAGCATCAAAGCAAGTTTGTGTTTTGTTCATCAGATAGATTATATACTCTCTCTCTCTCCAAAAAAAAAAAAAAAAAATGAATTGTCAAGGTTACTTTCATTTATGAGCATACCCATTTCTTGAAAGTCCAAACAAATTTTCCATTTGGCTCCCTTTGAGTCTAGTTTCTTTATTTATGTAAGAGCTGCAGATTGTGTAGACGGGTGTATTCTGACTATTCTCAATGTTGTTCATTGTTGCTTGTAATGCTTCTAACTACCATCTTTTGTTTTTATTTG
Organism: Glycine tomentella; assembly: GCA_007407185.1. Classification (NCBI taxonomy): domain Eukaryota; kingdom Viridiplantae; phylum Streptophyta; class Magnoliopsida; order Fabales; family Fabaceae; genus Glycine; species Glycine tomentella. The sequence continues at coordinate 307,988 of PYAF01004537.1, read as the reverse complement.
ATTTAATTACTCCATGCTGGTTTGTTATTCTATACATGAGATAAACTTTATAACACTTTTATTGGTTGAATATTTTTGGAAATTATAAAGTTTTTGCGAGTCTCAGGTCTTAATTAATAAATCTATTTGCCTTTCAAAAACAAAAATCTATTTAATCATAGATTTTAATAAATTTTGTTAGGAGTGTGTTGTTTGTACTCCTTTTATGTATAGTGGCCGTAGTCGTAGAAGTGTCTTATCTTTGTGTCGGGCCGAAATAGCATAGGATAAAACTCCATTTGTTTTTTTTTTTTTTTCATTTCCCTTTCAAACTCCTAGCATAGGTCTAATATATTGTGGTCAATTTTTGCCGAACCAATTTTTGTCCTATTACTTCATTGTTATATTAATTTAAATAAAATAAAGCAGTAAAATGATCAAATATAAAAAATGACTTGAACAAATATTATCCATTGATTGAAACGTTTACGTTATACTAGTTATAATAGTCGTTGATCAGATGTATTTTTTTTAACAATTGTATCCAATGAATTGTTTTGGTTACCATTTAATGAAGAATTTAATTGTTCATATCAATGTTATTTATTATATAATTTTGACAATTAAAAACTAATTTTAATATATTATTTATTATATGATTTTTATAATTAAATATTAATTTTGATATTAAGCACTCATATTAAATAGGCTTAGTTATCAATCTCTAAATTATTTTAAAAATTGTTTAATTTGTTCTCCAACTTTTAAAGGATTCATTTTGATACTCAAATTTTTAAAAATAAATTAATTTGATTTTCAAATTATTTTAAATAATTTAATTTAGTCCTTAACACACATTACGTACACATCACGCTCATTACGAGTATAGAGTTATGCCTTATGGCATTTTTAATGCATCGTCGACATTCTAAGCCACCATGAACGAGTTGCTGAAACCATTCCTTGGTGGATTTGTGGTTGTTTTCTTGGACGACATCCTCGTCTATAGTGAGTCTTTTGAATATCATCTAAACCACTTGGATTATGTTTTATCTACTTTGCAAGAGGGCCAATTCTTTTTTTAACTTTCGAAGTTTCTATTTGCTCGAAGACAACTTGAATTTTTGGGGCATATTGTATCTCATCAGGGTATGGCTCTGTAAAACTCCAAAATTCGTGCTATGCCTGAGTGGCCAACTCCAAATCTCCAATGTCCTCCACTTCTCTTTGGGGATTTCTATAGGAAATTCATCAAGGGTTGTGCAACCATTGTTGCCCCTCTCAATTTTCTTCTTTGAAAGGATCAATTTCAATGGAGTCCCATGCAGGGACGGATCCAGAAAAAAATTCAAGAAGGCACTCAAAAGTTCATATATATATATATATATATATATATATATATATCCAAAAAAATAATTACAATATTATCCTTCTAGGTTTTATTTTTTGAAATTCCTTTATAATTATTTTATTTTTTGAAATTCCTTTATAATTGTCTCATTATCAATGTTTTTAAATACATCTTTTTCAATATAAGTCACTCTCACATGGCTCAACATGCCTTTGATTCTCTCAAGCGCGCCATGATTGAAGCCCCTTTTCTCGCATTACCAGATTTATCTTTCCAACTTGATGGGGGTATGATTATTCCATTCAGTACAAGTCTAGGTCTAGCAATGTCGTTGCTGACGCACTCTCGCACATTCCTGCAGACCACTCAGGGTTACTCTCTACTATATGGGAAGACCTTTCCCTTGATTTTATCACGTGCTTGCCTTCCTCTCAGGGTTACTCTACCATCCTTCTAGTTGTTTACCTTTTCTCAAAAGGGGTTCACCTTGGTCTTCTTCGACCACATTACACTGCTTTCAAGGTAGCATCACTTTTCTTTGACATGGTGTGCATTCATTTCTGTGGCACCAAATTGCGAATGAGTATTGCGTATCACCCGGAATCGAGGTTTCAACCTGTGTGTTGGAACAATACTAGCGCACTTTTGTTCATGACAAACCCTTCATCTGGTCCAAATTCTTGACCAAAGAAAAGGGAGGGGAGGATTGGAGAAGACCAAAAGAGGTGACAGAAGAAGAAAGTTTGAGAAACGAAAAATGGGAGAAGAAAAGTTTTGCCTCCTTTTCATTACCAAATGCCCTAATTACAATAATTAAAAAATTAATCAAAATTATGTATCTCAGACTAACTAATAATTTCTCATTGGGTGTTGCGACTTGGGATTGTGATATTCTCTTCTTTGACTTCACCTTTCACTCTAATTTGAAAAGAATTGGAAAGTTCTTTGATGCTATGGCTTTCCTTAGAAAGAAAATCTTTGCCTCAATAAAACAGCTTTGCATGGACAAGACTGATCACAAAAGTGACAAGGTATTATAATAGGAAGGAAATTGAAAAGTTTATGAGAACACCATGACAGCAAGCACACGACAAAAATGAATACAGTTGCAAACTATTGAGCTATATGAGAAGATATAAATGGGCGATTAAAGATGCAATCACAAAAGATATAATTGGAGACAATGCACGTGTTTGAGCTCAAATTAGACAAAAGAAAGTAGATGAATGATAAACTTTTTTTAGCATATATATTACTTTAATAAGTTTGAGGAATATGGTTGTGATTGCTTCCTTTGGATCTATTAATTGTTCTCATTTCCAATGGCAAAACATTATGGAGGGATGGCCTATGGGTTCATATATGAGATGAGGAATTGTAGCAAGGTGTTTGGTTAGCCAGCCATGACGTGATTGTCATTTGTCTTCATGATTCAGAAAACAGGTGATAAAACATACCCAATGAAATTATGATCTTTGTTCTCTCATTACTCAATCCAACATTTTCGTTTCAAGCCATCCAATTGAGGGTATGTTTAGTTGTGTTGAAGAGAAAAAAATAAAAGAGAATTAAAAAAAATATTTGAATTAAAATAGAGAAAAAAAGGTGTAAGATTTACATAATTTTAAAATTTTATTTTCATTTTTCTTCTATTTATTTACAATCAAACACACTTAACATATGATGTCCTAATCACCAAACATATAAATTAACTAGCACAATTATTTTTAACTGAATCAGTGTTCTCAATTTTAAAAATTAAATATTTAGAAAAATAATTTTATTGTCTATAATAATTTTATTCAATTAAAAAATTTATAATATCTTTAAAAAACTATGATGTGATGTCATATGATATTTTTTATGAATATCATATCACAAACTCTATAGTGAATAGAGTATAATTAGAATTACTTGCACTATATGAACCAAGTTTATAGCATAAGTAATACAAGAAGTACGCAGGCTAAGGTGGGAGAGTCAAATAGGTTTCCCACAGTGAGAAAGTAATTAACAACCGTTAGATTTATGATTATTATTTAATTAAGGGCTGGATCTTTTATTCTTTTTCCTTTGCCTTCTCTACCCCTATCGTATTCCCTTCCTTCCTCTTTATCTCCAGTGAAGCAATGAAGCAATTATGCAAAATGCCAAATACTAAAGGGAAAAAAAAACATTGTGGACAATGACATTGTTGTGTTTGGTATTTTGTCTTTACGAAAATAATGGAACTTTGCGTTACCGAAATTAACATCATTTCCTCTGGCATTTTGAAAACAAATGTAATCCTTAAACTAAAAGAACCTTTCAAATGTGAACTTCGTCTAAGGGATTTATTAAGAAAAAGAGATGAATAAGTAGAACGTGTGAGCAAATTAAAGCAACATCCTTTGACTGTGAAATCACGAACCATGTCTGAGTCAATGTTAGAGATGGAACGGACGGCAGAGCAGAAACCGACCAAGATTTTGGTGGAGGAGGCTTCACTGGATGAAGGATATGGATGGGTAGAAAAGGAAAACGAAAAGGAGTAAAAAATAAAGACAAAATGATCCGGTCGTTAATTAAATAATCGATTAATCTAATGGTTATTAATTACTTATTTTGGCTCTCCCACCTTACCCTCTCTGCCATGTTTGAAAACTCATTAAAAATTAATTAAGAATTACATCAATTTGACTCAAAATTTTAAAAATTGTAGATATTAACTTTTTAATTAAAGATGAAAAGTTACATCAACAATTTGCAACTAAACATGCTAATAGTTCTTAAATCTATATATGTTTACTTTTCTATTTGAGATGTTCTAAGCTTAGTTTATAGAGCAACACGTATTTGATTACCCAATAAAATGTATTTGTATATTAAAAAATTTCTTACAAATTCAATTTTTATTTTTATAAAAATTAAGACTTATTAGGTTAGTTTTACAGATCCAAACATTCAAGAATTCATAACTTGCATGTCATGTCTATTATATTTCATATATAGTGTGATTTTTGAGTTGAGACTTACCTGATGGACGTTTGATGAAACACGTTGTACCCTTTCCACTGCATAGTCAGCAGTAGTGTGCACTCATATGATATCATATAAAGCAAAGTAACAAAATTATACTATCTTTTATTTATAAGATACTAATGTTGCAAGCTGTGGTGCCTCTCTTTCTCCATTGTGGCCAACACAAACAGCCTGTGAAACCTATTAGGCCTGTTGCATTCATAATATTGTCGTCTATGTTGCCAATAATTAACACCACATTCAATATATTTCTTTCCACATATAAGATTGCACCACTGAGTTACATGTTCTACAATAAAAAAAAAAAAAAATGTAAGCTACATGTTCTGCTCTCTATTTTTTATTTTCATTTTTTAATGAACTCAAGGTGTTTTTTAATCGGAAAGTTAGAAACCAATTCTTGAAATATTGAAATATACTTAAATAATTAGTAGTCGTATCATTTAACAAATGATTTTCTATATACACAAAGTTGGAGATATGATGTCTAAATTTTCATTGGATATTGGTTCGATTAGCCTGGGTCTAATCTAATTAACTCTCAGAGCCAGAAAAATACTTTCTTTATGGATTTTTTCATTTTTGTGTATCAAATTTAAAAATCTTTCTTCGAGATTCAAATGTTAAATTTTTAGATAAGTTACATTTTTAGTTTCTCTAAATATTACAATTTTTTATTTGGTCCTTCGCTTTCTTAAAGTTGTAAATTAGTCATCAATTTTTGCCCATTTTCCTGGAGTATGTCTTATAATTAAAATGATTTATAAAATAGGAAAATCATAATATTTGGATAGAATAATTGAAAACTCATTATATTTACAGAAATTAAATAGATAAAATACTTAACAAATAAAAAAATAAAATGTATACATAAAGAAAACATTTTATAAAAATTAAACTATAACCTTTTGTAATTAAGAGATAAAAAAGTACCATAATGTTTAAAAGAGTTAAACTATATTTAAATCTAAGTATAAGTTATCAGGTAATAGGTGGGAATGTATCCTCTACACTGAAAAAAGTATGAGATGGTAAAGTATTACAAGTCTACTAAATTCTTAAATTTTAAATTTTATATTAAAATTATGATATTAATTAATGAAATCTAATGAAAGGTAAAAATTCTCTACAGTGGTAGGGTCATTGCAAAAGTTTAATTGATCATTTAGTCGTATACTCATATACTAATTTTTCGTATTAGTCACTATACTTTCATATCATTAAAAGGGAAGCCGTAATACAATCAGGAATGTTATTAAACAAATGCGGACTAGCAAAGAATGGAGAATCGAGGTATTATATCGCTAAGGAGTGAGCAACTTATTAATTAGTTGACTTGTTCGCAAATAAGAATCAAAGAAGAGTTGTGAACTAAACTCAGATTTTGTTTACATAAAGCAACGATGGTGCCTGTCTCAGTAATGGGTCGAGAAGAAGATATCGTGTTGTCATGAAGTTGCTTGCAATCAGTCATAAATACGACGTTTTGAAGACCAAGATCTATGATCATGACCCAGCTGATGAATGATACAAGCTCATGTATCATATGATCTGTTCTCAGCATAAATTCAGCATTTATGTTGCACTTAAAAAACCCGGCAGTTGGAGGGACTCCCTATACTTAAAACTCTACTACACTTTAGTTCCTTTTCAAACAATTTCTTATGTTTCTATTATATAACAGTTTTTTATTGCTAAAAAAAACTAATAAGTGGAACTAAAATATAACAAAATTACCCATATAGTGATTAAAACAATTTTTATACAGAAACTAAAAAAAGATTAAGCAAGTATAATGAACAAATAATTAATTACTTTTATTATATCATTTATTTATTTATTTTGACAGAAATTATATTATGCATTATATCTATTTTTTTTTCTTCTCTTACGTCTATTTCAATTCAATCACTTCAAAGTGGGTCTAACATTTTGCATCTGATTTAGCACACGATCCTAGTCCCTAGAGTATGCCACCATGCAAGCTATGAGACTACTTGTACTGCTATTGTATGGATCAATCAGAGTGATTGATAGACAAAGAATATGATTTCTTACACTGTTCACTGAAAATGATTGTTTTAAACATGTTTGAGTGATTAGTGGTCCCACAAAATGCACACCGTCTATTGTCTACTGTCTGAGACCCCACCCTAAATAATTACACGTGTCAACCTTCTAGGAACCGAGTACAGTATCCGTAGGCTGTCAACTCATTCTTTTTTTGGGTGCTTTCATTGCTTATCCACTATACTAATTAATTACTACTTCTTCTATATATACATTTTAATATAAAATTTATAATTAGAAGTAACTTAATGTCACATTTTAATAGTATTGACATTTAACAATTTAAATTTATTTTATTTAATTTTGGAAACAAATTAAATAAGCTTTTATGATATATCCTGACTCTCTTGTTTTGGTTCTCTTACTTGACAGTGTGAATTTAACTGAAATGATCAAAGTCATGAATTTTTTTGTGTAAAAAAAAAAAATTCTTTCTTTTACCTTTTTACAATTTTATTTTTCATCTTCTTTCCTATCAAATGACCTACAAAATCATTTCACTTCTTACTTTTTCTACATTATTTCCTTTTTCTTTCACTCTCATCTCTGATTCAATCAAACATTTCATTACTCTACAAACTGAATCCAAATCAGAATATATATCGCCCTATCGTTTGATTTGCATATATTTCAAAAATCAATGCTCAATGAAGCTAGCGTATGTTGTATGGGGGGCTAAAATCTGAATGGTGAGTGAGGGCCATCATATGAGAGCTATATGTTGCATTGTTAAATTGGTTGATAGTGAATCCTACACATTACTGTCTTTCTCATGAATTACATTGAAAATAACACTGAAAATACGATTTAAATAATTGAGTGTTGTGTCTTCGCATTTCGGTGCACAGAGAGAGAGAGAGAGAGAGAGAGAGAGAGAGAGAGAGAGAGAGAGAGAGAGAGTTAATTTCCAAAATAGCATAGTTGCATAGGTGAGAGGTGATTGTTAGAAGTTGGAAGAAAATTTATAATAGAATGATCCACGTGTGTGCATGTGAATGCTCTTCCTTATTATTCTCGCTAGTCTACTTAATTTGGACCTTTTGGTTTTTGTTCTTTATACCTAACTCCCATGTGTTTGTGATTACGTAACATCAATGTTATCTTTTTCTTCAAATTATTTTTCCAAATGAAAGTTCATCTACAATTATATAAATAAAGAAGTTTTTTTATATAGATTTTGAACAACGAAATAAAAGTATTTTTATTAAAAAAATTGTATGAAAATATAAAAAGTAGGCTTATAGTAGTACTTTTTGTCTCTTTCTAATTCAGGAATTTCTTCTCCTATTAACTTTTTTTTACAAATTTGATCTCTACTATTTTAATTGTGCAATTTTAATCATAATTTAACATTCAATATTTTTTTAAAAAATGCTAATGGGACACTCTAATAAACTGTCACTTCAACACGTAAGTCTATGCTAATGTGTGGCACTTTCTTGCATTATTACGTCAACATTTCTGTTAAACATTTCATACTAAGTTAATGAATGAACGAAATTGCATAATTAAAATAGTGAAATATCAAATTTATAAATAAACAAATAAATAAGGGATGAAATTTTTCCAAATTGAGCAATTAAATGAACAAAAGTACAATTGAATCTAAAAATTGTTTAACGGTATTTTTTAATAATTTAAATATTTAATGAAATAGATTTTATGTTCTTTAACTAATGTGTTAAAAGTACTCATTAATCAAATTCGTTTACTTATAACATATACTTTTATATGGGTATGATTTTATTATTTTATTAACCATTTAATTTTTAACTATAGTCAATTTTTTTAATGATTATCCAACTCTTGTTTTATTGGAAACAACTTAAAGTGATTAAATATATTATTAAGATAGAATATGTAAGTGAAATAATTCTCACCCTATGAACTATCAAATCCACATTTTAAGATACTTAAATCAATTTATTTAAATTTAATAGTTTTAATTATATTAGTTTTTACTATTCTATTTTATTTTTTTGTATATGTTTGAACTATTTTTTTTAAAATACTTATGTTAGAAATATTTAACAAAAAAAACTTGACTAGATATTTTTTTAAAACACGTTTAAGTCATATTGATTTATTTCAACATTTGTCGTAAGTATTACATTCGCAATCTTAAATTATTTATCATCGTGTGTTTTCGTAAAAAAAAAATAAAGAATATTCTATATTGTCTAAATCAGTTTTTCCTATGTAATGTACCTGACTCTTAATTGGCCGGCAGTAGCATCCGTGATCCAAATGATCCAATCATCATGCAAAAACATATGGTTTCTTTAATACACATTTCCATATTAAACAATTAATTTAAGTATGTGTACACTGTGTACATAAAAGGATAAATGTTTATCCGGTGGTCACGATAATAGTATATGGAAAATGTTTATTTTAAAGTATTTATTTTTTATTTTAATCAATCAATTTTAAAGTTAAAAGAAATAATTTTTATTGTCATATTTTAATATGTTAAAATTGTTTCTAGCTATTTACTGATTTTTAAAGACAAGTTTATTTTAGATGGAACATACTCTAATTTCACATCATATTGTATATTTTACATAGCGAAAACGGGTAGCAAAAGTATATTTTGCATTATCATCAACCATATAAAAAGCTAAAAAAAGATAATTTGAAAATTATAGGAAAGAAAACATTTTAAAAGTGAATTGAAAGCTAACTAGACAATTGTTTAAAAGTGACATTATTGATTGATTAAAACAAAACATTTTAAAATAAGTTAGAATAAGATAAGAAGAATGATACATAATAATACAACTACAAGTGACATTATTGTTTAAAAAGTTGGAAGGAGTGCTTCACGCATCCTGGTTCGTAGGAGGAAAATGAAGTGCTCCATACCCAGCGACAACACAACCCATTTCTCTTGAACTTGTGTTCTTAAAATATACATACATACATATATATATATATATATATATATATATATATATATATATATATATATGGAAAAACAGGAACAAGAAACAAGGAGAATTTGGCTTTTAGCAGAAAGAAGCTACATTAAGATGATAATTCCTTTATTTTATTAAAATCTTCTGCTTGTGATGTTGCCTCCGTTTTCTCCCATGCCGAAGGCTAAATAATTCTAGGTGTAAAAAGTAAAAACAATATATACTAGCAAATAAATACTATTTTATTATATTGTGAAACACATTAATCAATTTAAGTGAATTATTTTTATTTCATTAGTGATTTTGAGTTGAATTTTTAAGTACACAATTATATTAAATATCTAGAAATGAACTTTTACTGTCCATGATAATTTTACTACCAGAAAGCTATAAGAAGAGATACTGGTATTCTATTATGTGTAAATAGTGAATGTATAGATATTATAAAACTTTTTATCCTATATTAGTTAATAACAAATTATTAAGAACAAATAACTAAATTCATCGTTTAATGAAATATTGGTAATTAATTCTTAAAAAATGAAAAATAAAAGTTTAATTCTTAAAATTTAAAAAGTATGATAAATTAATCTTTAAATTTTACAATTTAATATTAAATTAGTTTTAAAAAGTACAACTTATTTTCAAATTTATCCTTCTACGTTAAAACTTTTTGGGAATAAATTTTGTCATTTATCCAATTATTTATTTATAACAATTTTATTAAGTTTTGTAATATAATTATCTTTAAAATTCATAAAATAATTTTGATCGAGTGAGAGTAATAATTGTTTGTTTAGTTGCTTCCTTTTGGATCGGATCTGAGGCAAAGAGGGTGTTCAGAATCAGTGTTCACTCTTTGTTCAGTGGTGTGTTGGTGCTCAAAGACTCCCAAAGTTCCTTCACTTTCTGTTTTCTTCTTCTTCTTCTTCTTCCCAACATGCTTGTTCATCCACCACCACCCATGAACAAATGAAAACCACATTTCTTGCTCTTCATCCACATTGCCATTTCTCTTATCTCATCAGGTTCTCTCTCTCTCTCTCTCTCTCTCTCTCTCTCTCTCCCTTTTGCTCTTCAACCACTGTTTTCCCACCCTTTGCTGTTTTCTTTATGGGGAGGTTTTCATCACTGTAATAGAATCAAAGAATGGTCAAGGCCGGCTTCTAAAGAATCAAACCTTTTTTTTTTTTTAAACTTGGGGTGTCTTAGTTTAATGCATTTGGCAACACAAAACCGTTAATTGGTGGCTTTGATGAGGTTCGTTGCTTCGTCATGTTTTTGTCTTGTTTGTTTCCACACGGGTTCTTGAGAAACTTGTAAAACCGAACCTTTAACTCTCTGATAGCCTTTTCAATTTTCTTGAGGCTTAATGAAGAGTCCTTTAGGTGTTAGACGCTTATGATGCTTTCTTTTGGGTTATTAATTAATAAGGTGTCTAAATTTGAAGTCTTTTTTTTTTTTTTTTCGGGGATTTCTAAATGGATTCTACTCAATTGAATGGTTTTCTGTTGATTGATTGCGTCTGAAATGGGTCTCTTGCAGATTCTCTTATGTTTTCTTTATTTTATTTTTTAAATTTCATTATATGTATCATGTATAAGTTGATTAATGTCCTTTATCTTATTTATCTACAGATTCTTTTTTCTTAAATGCCAATTTTACAGACAATTTTGTAGGAGATTCTGTAATTAAAGAGCTCTTTGAATGAGTACATATTGGTAATTCACTGTGCTGAGTTGGATTTTTTAAGCCTGTTCAGATACCCTTCATGGAGTCACCTGTTAATGGAGTAGATTCCTTATCAGAGGTTCAGAATTCAGTTTCTGGGGTACATCATGATCTTCTTTCATCGGGGGCTCCCCGTCCTTCACGGCCTCCCTTGAGAGCATCTAGAAACCATCAAACCAAGACCATCCACCATCAAAACAGCCATGTAATTAATCAAAAGCAATCCTATCAAGAGGGAAACAATGTGGAGCATGAAGGGTTGCCAACAAAATTGTGCAGCAAGCATCAACCACTTGATGATTCCAAGAATTGTGAGTCAAGTGGTGTGTTAGAATCTGACAATTGCATCTTAGGGCCGTCAAAACGTGTTGTGGCTGATCATGCAAGGAGTTACTGCCAGTCAGAGGTTACTTTCTGTCCAAGTCCTCAGAATAGTTTCTATTCAGCCACTGTCTATTCAGAAGCGAAACAAAGTTTCACCAACACTGAGGTCAGTGAGTGTGCTAGTGTTGACAAGTCTTGTGTAAGTGGAGAAATGGCAAATTCCTGTGATTTTAATGAGAGCAGGAAGACCAGCGTCTGTAGAGCAAGTACTGGTAGTGATGCTAGTGATGAGAGCAGCACCAGTAGTTTGAGCAGTGTCGTGTATAAACCACACAAGGCAAATGACATAAGATGGGAAGCGATTCAAGCTGTCCGAGCTCGAGATGGGATGTTGGAAATGAGGCATTTCAGGTTGTTGAAGACATTGGGGTGTGGAGACATAGGGAGTGTGTATCTATCTGAATTGAGTGGCACAAGAACTTCTTTTGCCATGAAGATCATGGACAAGACCCAGCTGGCGAATCGCAAGAAGCTTCTGAGGTCTCAGACAGAGAGAGAGATATTGCAGTCTTTAGATCATCCTTTTCTACCCACATTGTATACACACTTTGAGACAGAGACATTTTCTTGCTTGGTAATGGAGTTCTGCCCCGGTGGGGACCTGCATGCACTCAGGCAAAGACAACCAGGGAAGTATTTTTCGGAGCATGCCGTCAGGTTAGCAATTTCCTTTTCTGCTTGACTCTTGCAATTGTATCTATATATAATGTAATAATATAACAATTAACAAGCAGACACATGTACAACTAGCAAGGGTCAGTGAACTTGATGTTAATTAATTATATGTTCCTTGCATTTATGAACTCAAGTATTCCATGGCACCAGGAGCCTGGAAGGAAGCTGTAGTCATGAAGGAAAACTCCATCCTTTCCTTCAGAATAAGTACCAGTTGAGGTCTTCATAATTATAAATGACAAAAGATTGACTTCCAGATTGTAATTTCTATCCACTGTGATCAATATGACCCCTGAAAATTCTATGTAGCCAACCCCCAGCATAGAGTGAAAACTTTCATGGTTTTTCAACCCTGTCTGAGGATGTCAGCCAAATTATACAGTATACCACTTGCACATGCTACCTTTCCTTTCTCGGCCTTTATGATTAGTCAATTACCTTCTTTGCTTACTCCTTTTCCACCATTGTGACAGTCTGGTTCTCTGAGTTAAATTTTAATCCATTGTCATTTGTGACTTGGTGAAAATCTTCACACTATCTTTCAATCACTAAAACTAAAAGATGTTAATTTAAAGCTCTTCTAATAAGTGGCAATACATGATTGGATAAGTGTAAGAAAAAGGTTTTATATTAGCTGCAGATTAAAATCAAACTCTTTCTGTAATCAATGTTATGCTTAATGATCTTATAAAGAGCCAATTTCTTGCTTCTTTTCACTCCAAGCCTGGTGATAACTATGACCTCAATTCATTTTTAATGGGTTTTACAAATGTTTACCTATGCCATTTTTGGTTAAAAATATCAAGTTTATTTTCTTCGGCTAGTAATTAATATCAGTTAGTTGTCATCAACACTTTATGCACTTCATTAACAGCTAAGAATCTGATATCAATCAATTTGGCCATTTTTATATCATGCTTGGTGGAAACCACTCTTTGGTACCAAGTCCTCTCCAACTTATGAAAAATAGATTAAGATTGCTGGTATAATACCTTCTAGGCTTAGGAGGCTTGAACTTTAACAAATGACAAAGATGTATCTTAATTTTTTGTTTGAATATTTTGTCATTTGTTTAATCTGCTTTCTTGGTTTGCAGGTTTTATGTGGCAGAAGTTCTCCTTGCTTTGGAGTACTTGCACATGCTTGGGATCATCTACCGAGACCTCAAACCTGAGAATGTGTTGGTGAGAGAAGATGGTCACATAATGCTTTCAGATTTTGATCTCTCTCTAAGGTGCACTGTCAGTCCCACTCTAGTAAAGTCATCAATTAACAGCTTGGAGACAAAAAGCTCAGGATACTGCATTCAGCCTGCTTGCATTGAGCCAACATGTGTAATGCAGCCAGACTGCATCCAACCAGCATGCTTCACACCACGCTTTCTATCCGGAAAATCCAAGAAAGACAAAAAGTACAAACCAAAGAATGACATGCATCACCAAGTGACCCCTCTTCCTGAGCTAATTGCTGAGCCAACAAATGCCAGATCAATGTCCTTTGTGGGGACACACGAGTACTTGGCGCCGGAGATCATTAAGGGTGAAGGGCACGGAAGTGCTGTGGACTGGTGGACATTTGGGATATTCTTGTATGAGCTTTTGTTTGGCAGAACACCATTCAGAGGTTCAGTGAATCGTGCAACACTGTTTAACGTAGTTGGGCAGCCTCTACGGTTTCCAGAATCTCCTAGTGTCAGCTTTGCTGCCAGGGACTTGATCAGGGGCTTGCTTGTGAAAGAGCCTCAGCATCGTCTTGCCTATAGACGTGGTGCAACGGAGATAAAACAGCATCCATTCTTTCAGAATGTTAACTGGGCACTGATCCGTTGTGCAAATCCTCCAGAGGTGCCAAGACAGGTTATGAAGCTTGCTCAAACGGAAAAAGAGCTTGGTGTGAAGCCATCTGGTAATTATTTAGATATTGATTTCTTTTGATACTTATGTGCGACTATGTCCATTTTCTCCTTTGGACTAGTTTCCAGTTTCCATCTCTCATTTGTGGTGTTTCATGTTTGTGTGTCCAACATGGTTCTTTCCTTTGCATAAAAAGGATGCTATGTTCTCAACTACATTGTTGATCAGCACTTATAATTGTCCATGCAAAACTGTTGTAAGAAATTTCACATGCTTTATATTGAGTAACAAAGTTTCTGTTCTCTTGTTTACTTCTACTCCTTTCAGAAAACTGCTTTGGATGAATATTATGGTAAAACAAATAGCAATCTTAGCTTCTAATTATTGTCCTGGCAACAGATAACAAAATTGACTTGACCAGGTATGAACAGAATTTAATAGTAGATTTCCAATTAAGACTCTGGCAGTTACCATCAATCAAGCATTCAAATGTTTTGGGTTTGAATTTTGAATCACAAATGGAATGGTGAATAATGCAAATAAATGTGAATGAGACCGAGACCACTTGAAAGAGTGATTTTAGCTTGATTGAAGGAATAGACCAGTAATTTTTTTCTTTTCTTTTTCCAAGGTGAAAATAGAATTTGAACCTAAAAAATCTTAGAGTATCTTTAGTGAAACATCTTGAGCAAAAATCTTGAACTCAAGATCTTTCAATAAAAGAGGTGAAGAAATCTTCAACGTGAAGAATAAGTTCTTGTAGAAAAATCATCTTACACATTGTTCAAAATTTTTTTTTCTTTTCTTTTTTCTCTCTAAGATCTCAAAATGAGATTTATCACTAAACAAAACAATTAGATAGATCTTAAGATATCTTCAATCCTATCCTATGTAATTCTATGGAAACTAACAAAAGTGGTCTAAGATCTCAATTTAAAATCTATCACTAAAGATATTTTTATGCAAATTAGTCAAGCTCTTACCACTAGGATGATTTCAATAGGTTAATGAATGCATAGCATCTAGAGCAAGATGTGTTTTACAAAAATAATTACAAAATAATATCCTGACTTTGATCAAACAAGGAAGAAAAATCAATAAGAAATTTGCCACGCCTCCTGCTTGGACCTTGGTCATGCGTCATCAATTTTATTTATTTTTTTGTGTTGCATCAGTTGTTAATTAGTCCAAAAAATGAATGGGTAAAGTAAACGCATAATTATTAACATAACTATTTTAACTTATTGAAGCCTTATTTTGTTGATCAAATCCCTTTGAGATTGAAAATTTGCATTAATCTTACATCAGACGAGCTTTCCAGCATTCTAAGAGGTACATTTCACAATTTATTTTTGTTTCTCATTTCAACTTAATAGTTAACGAGTGGACATTTTTGAACATATTTTACTCTAATCAATTGACGACACATTTGAATTAGAATATTTTATCTAAACTCTGAAGCACCAAAATGTTTTAAAAAAATAGTGTAATATAACATCAGCTATTATCATTTTTTAATCTTGATATGTTTTCCCCCCCTTGATCTGGATATGCTTGACTCTCCAGAAGCTCGTAATATTTTGATTTTATTAAATTAGAACATTTGAACGAAGCGGTCAACGCCCTAATTATACGTTCAAATAAAACTTTGTATTTTTTGTTTTAAAAAATATATGCGTCGCTGCAGAATGATTTAAAAAAGAATTCACAAAATTTCACAGTTTTATATATTAAAAAATCTCAAGTTTAACGTTGACTGACCAGTTCAGCCAAAATTCTTACCTCGTGATAAGTTAGTTTCGTAACTGCCCTTCTCGCGGCTATATTTCCGATTCCATCACCCCACGCGCGCCATTAACAAAAAAGTTTCATTTCTGGTTCATAATTCTTTTAAATTTTAAATTTTAATAACCGTTAAATTCAAATTTTAAAATAATTATATTTTAAATTTCACTGTTTTTTTGATACAATTATATTTTAAATAACCGTCAATTTCAAAATTTAAAATAATTATTATAAAAAGTTTATAATAAATAATAATTAGACAAATATAATTTTTTTATTTTTATAATAAGAGTAGGGAAGCGTGTTGTTGGTGGAGATTGAAGAAGGGACGCTTGGAGTCGTTTTCTTCATTACGTACGTCTTTTGTTAATTAAGAGAGAGCGAGAGAGCAAGGGTGGACCGCATGCCGTTGTTAGCTCATATAATAACCGGAGCAAGAATCTGTTACGCTCCCATTCTCTCTCGTAACAACCGTCGTTGCTTTTCTCTCATGGCTGCTTCCGCCGCAGTCGACGACGCCACCCACGGCTTCTCTCGCCCGGAGATGTACAAGGAAAACCTCGCTGGCACCGTGGAGTCCTACGACCGCCATGTCTTCCTCTGCTACAAGAACCACCTCGCCTGGCCGCCCCGCCTCGAGGCCTCCGACGCCGATCCTCTTCCCAAGCGCGTCGCCACCGTCTGGAGAGCTCGCAAAAACGACATCGCCGTCAAGGTTCGTTCATTAATTTGCTTTGTCTGCTGATTTTTCATTTGATTGTGATTTCGATTAATTTGAATTTGTTTGTGGCGTGCAGCAGACGAAAATCACGGTGTGCGAGGCGCGTGAGGAGGCAGGTTTCTCCGACGGTGATGCGTTGATTTTCCCCGACATGATCAAATACAGGTACGCTGAAGTTTAAATTTGATTTTCTTCTTTTGCATTGGTGATTTGTTGTGCTTCTCTTTAACCTGTCTGTTAATCAGTGTTTTCAATTTAAAACTGAAAAACAATTATTAGATATTGATTTCTTAAAAGAGTTTCATAAGGATCGTTTGGGTAAGGAGATTACCAAATCAAATCTTTTAAAATATTTAATATTTCTGGGGAAGGAAATTAAAGCTATAACAAAACTTAGACATAATTTCGTATTTTTTATACCTAAAATTGGATTTCATAATTCATCTTATAAAGTTTTACATTAAAGATGAATAAACAATTTTGAATGAAATCAATTTTAGTTGAAATTAATTTTAAAATAATACTATTTATGCAGGATAATAGTAAAACTTAACGTAAAGCTATAAAAGTTAAAATCACATTAACTAATATTTAAGGTAATTCCGGTTGATGTAAATGTAATCATGTCAAACCAAATATCCACTAAAAGTTTACAATAAATATCAAATAGATTATCAAAGACGAAACTTTAAATTTAATAAAAGACATTGCCAATTTCTTAAGGAAGTGCATGTAAAAACTTTTGGGCTTAAAATTATTGTTTGCATGTTGTGGACTATATAGATTGATACCAAAACGTGTTAATATTTAATACTAGTAATGTGTTTTTTTTAATTTTATTATTATTTGAGAATGTTGTTGTTGTTTGATTGAAAGGGGTGTGGAGGAGTCAAACGTGGATGTGTTTTTTAATGATGTGATAGTGAGTGGTGAAGAATGGAGTGGTGGAAAGTATGGGATGGGGGTGTTGAAGGGTTCGCATATATTTGTATGTGCTCATGGAAGCCGTGATGTGCGGTGCGGTGTTTGTGGGCCGGTTCTGATGGACAAGTTCAATGAGGAAATTCAACTGAGGGGATTGAAGGATCAGATATCTGTTTTGGCCTGTTCTCATATCGGTGGCCATAAGTATGCTGGGAATGTAATCATATTCTCTCCGGGATCAGATGGAAAAATCATGGGTCATTGGTTAGTTCTCAAATCCCTACTGTACCACTATGTTATTATTACATATTTACATCCCTTTCACATCTATTAATATTTATTTTTATTTTTTAAAATTTTGTAAATATAAAGTATCCAATATTTTCTCCAATATATCTCATCATTTTTTTCCACCTATACTTCTATTTAAGGATTGCTAAAATTGTCATTTACTCCTTCCCTCCTTATAATAGTCATCAACTGTTTTTTTAATAGATCAACAACTATTAATAAATATAGATAAAAGAGAATAACAATTTTAGTAAATTAATCTTATTATTATTATTTCTTTTGTTTTTAATTATAAGATTATTTTCAAAAATTTGTTTGTCCATTTATAAGATCCTTTTTTTAATTTTTAGATATATTAATTATTTTTTTCCTATATACCCTTACTTAATTATTCTTCCTTCAAACATTAATGAGAATCATCTAAAGTGGATAGAGAGAGAAGAAATGGATAATTTTGAAATCATAGTACAAATAATTGATAAATTTAATGTGATAACTCTTTCTTAAGGGGCGTGAATGAGTTGAATTTTTTTTATAATTAGAAATAGATGGAGTAATATTCTTTGTTGGAAATGATGCTACACAATAATAATTATTAGAAGTATAAATAAAAAAGAGCAATTAATACTTCATTTAAAAACTAAATGACAATTATTTTGGGAATGAGGGAGTATAATAAGTAATGAGATATTAAATAAGAATATTTTTAGTTAAACATCAATACTTTACATCCATTAAATGTATGTCAATTTGTGAAAATTACTTTAAGTATCAATAAATATGGAATGAAGATAACAACATTTTCCAATTTTAAAGGAATCCGGGGCTTTTGTATAAACCTTAAACAAAGAAGTACCAATAGTAGTTGTGACAAACAGTAATTATTTTTATCATTTATTTGTTTATAGATATTTACATGAGATTTTTTTTTTTAATTTTGAAATAGTTACATATTTTTTAATAAATTTTTAAGCATATTTGAAATTACAAACAAATGGATGCTTTTGACGTTACTGGTTTAATTGTAGCGCTTAATAATCAATTAATTACAGGTATGGCTATGTTACTCCGGATGACGTGGCAGCCTTGTTGGACCGACAAATTGCCAAGGGAGAGGTCATAGAAAAACTTTGGAGGTAGGTAGTTTTTGTTTTATTTTGCATTTTCTATACTTTAATGAAGTTCTAATTTGAATGAATGACATATGGACATGGTTTGTAAAGACAAAAAAAAAAAAAATTATAAATATTATGTTTTTCAAGATTCAAGTACTCTTCCATTGGTTATTGGACTATATGGGAGCAGGGACTTATCAAGATTATCAATGTTAATTTGTTCACATGGAGTGTCTGGCTGGTTGGAGACAATGTCATCCTGTTTCTAGTGATTTGATGTACCATACTATCATAGTATGTGTCCTATTAATAAAACCGAATCTTCATTTTGTTTGTTCCGTGCGAGTTGAACACAAAATTTGTGGATAAATTTGCAGCTAATTAATGCAGTCTTTATTTGCCACGAGCCTAACTCTCATTCGTCTATCAGAATGCATCCATATGGTTTGTTTCCTTTGTTACGGTTCAGTCTGATGGAATCATATGCGCTTTTGCATTTAACTTCACTACGTAGAATAATCAAAGAAAACAGCATCATTTGGTTGTTCATCTACATCATATCATCTCAAGCACTTCCCTTATAATGGAGTATGATTAACTTTGATTATGTGAAATTGTTTCATCTTGAGCACTTGATTAAATTTGATCAATGCGAAATCGTTTCAGGGGTCAAATGGGGCCACCCGGTGCCGAAATCAAGGTAGCAGATGACCATAAACTTGCTAACGGAGTTGATAATAACAAGGCCAATCTGAGCAACAATGAAAATGTTACAGGATGCTGTCAGGGTGTTAATGGGGTTTCTTGCTGCAGGACTGCAAGTTTTGATGATAAAACCGCAGAAGCATATAAAAAGCAAGAGAGCAATAATATAAGTTGGTGTTGGCCTGTATTACAGAAGCGTGACATTCTTACGGCTGGTGGTATACTTGGAGCTTTGGCAGCTGTTGCTGTAGCTTACAGATTTTACAGAAGGGCAAGCTGAAATTGGCTTTATTCTCAAGATTTAGATGTCAAGGGGTCTGACTCAGTTGCTTGAAAAGAATGTATGAATTATTTTAAATTTCCTTTACACACTCTTTGATTCCTATTTATTAAAAAAATTCTCAAGTTTTACATTGATGAGGGATGTAGTGATATGAAAACTTTTGTTATTATTTTTTTAAATTCAACATTATTGTGATTGTGTTTCATTTGTTTCTTTACGTTACTGGTTTTCTGGTAAATTCAAAGTTTCTGGTTGGTTGTTTTTGTTGTTTATCACGTGTGTTCATTAGAAAATAACTTTTAAAATAAAAAAGACGCCATAATTTAAACATCAATATATTTTTTCTCGAACTATTTTAGCTTTATTCGCATTGTCATCATCACGGTGGCAATATTCTTGGAATTGCCGTGGCAAATGTCCTTCAGGATGTTGTCCCTCTCATGCTTAGGCCTTTTATCCTTGATATATATCCAACTATTGCTTACTGGCTAGAATAATTGATTAGAATTCCGTATCTCTACATTAAAAAGTGGTTTAAATTACTACCTTTAAAAGTACTCAACTCTTTGTTTCATTGGGGGGTTTAAGTTTCGATACTAGATAATGCATTCAGATAGAAATGTTGATTTGTTATCCACTTTTTTCAAAGTCGGACAAACAACAATTGGTGGACTACATATAATTTTTATCCCATTCAGTTAAAAATAACATAAAACCACGGCATTGGCTGCCAAGTTTGATCGGTTGTTAACATATATAAATCCGATCCTAAACTCTAACCGAATTCAAACTTTTATTGTTAGAATCCAAGCATACCTAGCATTTGACATCATCAAAATAAAATATGAATCCTACCAGAAGATCCCGGACCAATTTTATGTATACAACAATGTTGTCAATCCTACATTGGTTTACTAATATTTTCTTAGCAATGAAGTCCTTGTCAGCCAACAAGTTAAAATTAGCATTGAGCTTTGCAATCATCTCCTCTACCAACCTTAAAGTAGTATCTGCCAAATTCTCTCCTTCTGCTTCAATTTCTTCCATTATCCGTTCAACAAGCTCATGATTGTTTTGTTTACATCTTGAGCTATAACTGGTGCCGCAGTCCCTCAGAAGGAACAACAATTCTTGAGCCATGGATTTGGCTCTCCATGTTCCTGTTAGGTACCAAAGTGACGAAGTGATAACACACACAGCTAAAATAAGAGATGAGAAAAGGAGAAATGAACACACAAATATAACGTGGAAAACCCTCAACAAATAAGGGAAAAACCACAGGACAAGAACAGAAGAAATTTTACTAAGTGGAAGAAATTTCCACACCTCTCTCTAAATATAAGGAGAGCACAAATATATCACTCTCTCTTATACTAAGAAAAAATACACTCAAGGAGAAACCTCACAAGAGAACTTATCACTCTTGTATTTATTCTCTCTTAAATTTTTGGGATGATTTAGAAGGAGGAGGAGGTGTGTATTTATAACACACCTTCCTTGGTGCTAATTGGAAGCCCACCGATGTGGGACTTCCTGCTTCCAACAGTTCCACCCAAACTTACCGGAAGCAATCCTGGCATCACTCCCTCTGTCAAAATCAACCCTCTATATTTCTCTCTGGAGCTCTGGCATATAAGTAAAAGTATACTCACTGCATACTCTTTGCTTAGTAAAGATCCATCTTCAAATAGTCTCAACTAGTATCCCGATTGCTCAACCGGTACCGGCAGTCTCACAAAGTGCACTCTCTGATGAGGACACAATGTTCTCTAATCTCTAGCAACCCAATTGCTTTCTCAACCAATGGAGATGATTTTACTGTGATGTGGATAAGTTCAATTAAGGGGAACATAGCACCAGAGGAGACAATCAATGGAATAATCTCTTTGCAGGTTGTGAGGTTGTGTAGAGTAGCTATAGCATCAAGCCCAGACTGAGTGCTGCTACAATTGTTGCTGTTGATAAATTTAGCCAAGAGATAGAAAGCCCCAGATGAAGCAATTGCTGCCTTATTTGCCTTGCCAGAAGAGAGGGTTAGCAGGGATGCTAATGTTAATTGTATGATCACTGTCTTGCTATGACAATGGAGGAGACTAAGCAGAACTGCCGAAGCTCCAGATTTGATGATCCGAATCTTGTTTCTGTTAAAAAAAAAAAATTGGAAAAAAGTTTTCTATTAAAAACTGCTAAAACTTCTGAAAGAAATATGATGGTAGATTCTATTATTTAACCAATGGCAAACCTTATATGTTACCAAGACATATTCCTTAGCCCCACTGCCAAAAAACCAATCATGGGGTACTGAAAAGTTCAGACTTTTTTAATTACTCCAATACAGTGTAAGGTTGGGTATGTTTTATTGCCTCTTAAATTCTTTTAATGAGCAAAAATTATGTTTTAGTAATTAATCATTTGTTCTCTTTTGTACTCTCAACTCCTAATTTCTTTTTATCCAAAAAAAGTTTGAGATAGGTTCTAGGCTTCATCTCACGATTGTGGACTACAACAAGAAGAAATCGATGAAGTTTAGAACGAATAATATTATGAGGGTTAATGATGAACTAATACCTTTCACTGCCAAAGGAAAGGCTCAAAGCACAGAATGCAGCTTCTATGGCTTCATAGTCTTGAGAATGAAGCATGAAAACAAGAGGAACCATAACACCACTCTCTTCCAACTTGTGCCTCTGCTTACTGCTTAATCTACTAAGTTCCAAAGCTGCTTGAATTTGAGATTCTCTATCACCGTCCCAAAGGTTTTCCACAACCTCTTTTTTTTTCCATTGGAGCTGGTTTCTTCTTTTGCTATGTCTCAATCTTCTATGTTAGGCAGTGGTGATTGTAGCATTGAGATTGGTTGCCTGAAGAGGTAATATTGTTAAGCTTTTGTGGGTATTCCAATCCGTTGTTTCAGCTAGAAGCAGCATACAATTCTTTTGGTCTGTTCTTTTTCTCTATGGGTGTGTGTTGGGTACTAAATACTGATAAAAAAACAATATTGATTCCTAATAATGAATCTTTAACTTTCATTATATGGAATGGAAGCAAACGCCGTCAGCTTTTGGTAGGTGAAATATTTTCTTGTCAATCTTTTGTTAAAGATATGCATGATATCTTTATTTTTTATTTTTTATAATATGATATCTTTAGTTTATAAAGAAAAAATTGTTATTTGTTTCAAATGTTTAAGATATTATTTACATTTAAATTTTTTATGACTTTGATTAGGTAAAAAAAAAATAAGTATTTGATTTTATCTTTTAGATTTAGGATGTTAAGAGTTTGATTTTAAGATTAAGATAAAAGATAATGTTAGTATTTGAATTTTTGTGTTACACTTTTTTTGCTTTATAAATATAGAGCTAATGAATAAAATATGTCACAAATTTCTCTGCAAAATATATGTATTTTCTTTTATTTTGAGTTAATTTGATTTATTAAAAATATGGTACTCGATGATAAGATAAGAAGAACAATAATTTATATCAATGTTCTAAAATATTTAATAATAATTATTTTAGTACAATTTATGTTAAATTTAATGTGTTTATTAAAATAAAGAAAAGAAAGATTAGAATAAAAAAGTTTGAAGTTTCTTTTTTAAAATGATTATGATTATTTTTTTTTTTGTTATTAAAGAGATAAAAATTGAGATATATGTGTCTTTTTAATACTTTGGACTAGAGATAAAATGTTTTCCCATGATTTTCTGAGTAACAAAAATTAAAAAATTTATCTTGTCCTCATCTAATTAATTTGTGTTATTCCTAATTCTTTTTTAAATCAAATGTGAAATCAAAATATTTATCTTATCCAACATCATAATTTTTAAACAAAAAAAAGAAAAATCCTAGTTCCCCTTCCCTCAATTGTTTTGTTTTTCTTCCCATGATGTTTGCAACATGAAATACTATGAAAAGCTATTTAGATGCTACATTGATATTTATATGTTTAATTATATATAGACAAAGTCGGGTCAGAGAAGGTATTAAAGGAGGGTTCATTTTTTTCCACAATTATTTAAATATTTATTTATTAATAATAATTATTTAATAAATTGTAAATCTGTATAAATATTTATTATTATCTTTGTGTAAAACTAGAGATAGGATTCTCTACTTAAAAAATTAAGTAAACACTAACTTAAGTAAGACTCTATTTTTCTCTATTAATGTTATTTTTTTGTATAATTTTTCTTTATCTTTTCTTCTTGAATATATAAGGAGCCTTCTTATGTTCTTAATAAAAAAAAAAAGGCAGAACTCAAAAGGTTAAGAGCGATTTATTTAGAGACATATCTTATGTTCGATTTTTATTATGTGTAAAATTCTCTTAAACAGTTGAATTAATAATAATCTCGAATTGCGAGCAAAATTAGTCTCTAATACAGTAAATTAGGAGACATTGTAATCTTTGACCTATGATGAATTGTATATTGAGTAAATTATATTGATATATTGAGATGTTTTTCAACTTTGACACTATATAATTTTTTTTCATACGCTAACTCCGTGATTGTTTAAAAAATAGTATTGTTCTTTAAAGGGTCTAAGAGGAGTGTTGGGCTGAAGTGGGTGTGGGTGTCAACGTATCATTTTCAATTTAAACACATCATAAAATAAAACAAAAAAATGGAGGTGCTAAAACTTAAAGAAAGAGTGAAAGTAGCAGGGCCCAAATTAAGTCACCAGTCAAGCATTATAGCTCACATTAACTCAACCCCATTAAGGTTTCCCATTAATGTTACAGTTTTTTTTAATAAAATAAATTAATTTTAAATATTTTTCAAATATTTATTCTAATTTTTAAATATTTAAAATAAAATAAAAAAACTAAAATCTGTTTAAAATAAAAAATTATATTAAATAATTCTTCATAGAAATAAATTATTTATTATCTTTTATTTAATTCTAAAATCACCTTTTGTTTTTTTAAACATGCAACAAACAACCTTTTAAGTACCAGAAGTTTTTTGCGGTTAGGTACTTCCGTGGAAGGGATTTTTTGCCATCTAATTTGCTGCTTTGCTTGATAAAGCATCAAGGTGTTTTTTTTTTTTTTTTTTTATCAGTAGTTATTAATTGTTAATTTTTTGTAATGGAAAGAATCAAACCTAGGACCTATCTCTCACTCTCTTTTCTTACCACAAAACCAACTTTATAACTCCTAAAACCTCCATATGTATTTTTCCTCACTAACAACTTGATTCATAAGTGCCCTTTTGTTGCAATTTTATGACACTTTGTGGTAGAGCAAATATTGATCTCTGTGACCAACACTTGTTTAGAAGTTGAATTTGATTGATTTTTCAGTAATTTTAACTTGGAAAAGTAAGTATGCACACTAAAAAAGCCATCAGAGTCGAATTTGTCACTAGACTAGACGAGCACTGAGGGGACGATTGCTTCGGATTGGCTCAATTTTTTATTCTATGGGCCAGACTATTTACAACACCAACAATTCATTTGCAGATCAGCCCGAGATTCCCACGAGGGACATCCAATGCAAGAAGGACTTCTGGTTATCTGACTCACACCTTCAACTTCATTACTGATTTGTGGGTTTAGCTTCTTACATCCAGCATATTTTCAATATATCTAATATATTTTTTTTCAACTTTATCCTTTTACAGATTACCAATCCATATGAGTTATATGGATTGATATGAATTAGTGATCCATAAGAGTTATATGGATTGACAATTCATATGACTCTTACGGATTAGTAATCCGTAATCATACAGATTGACAATCCATAAACGTTTAACACAAATGAAAATAGACGACGAGAAGAGAAAAAGCTGAATGGTGTATGTCTATCCTTAATAAATGATATTTTCAGAAATTAAATGTACAATGCTAGATGTATGAGAAATATACTTGATTTGCAAGAAGCAAATCCCCTGATTTCTTCATCTATTCAATGCAACTAACAAAAATATAATGATGAAAATTGCAGCCCAATCATCTAATACGTACCCTGTGTCAACATATAGAAACTATATCATTACTAAACTAACTTTAGTTGCGCGATAGAAAGCAGAACCTGTTTTTTAACACATGAAAGGGGAGTCAATTTGCTTTAAAGGTAATAATTCGTACGAACTACTGTATTATCATATTTGTTGACAACAGTAAGTAAAGTGATGCTATTTGGACAGCAAAAAAGTACACTTTTTTTTTTTTTTGCTACTGTTGCCAAAGCTATATATATCACTTGCCACGAGACTTATTCTACTCAAACAATTAAGACTATCATTTTGGAAGGTGATGCCGAGTAATTCATACACTGAATGACCTCCTTAGCCTTATTTGTAATTCAATTTAGCTATTCCTTTAAGAGTTATAAGTTTACTTACTGGTAAAGAAAGAGGAGAAAGAGATCTTGAGTTTAAATTTTTTTACTAATAAAAAATTAATAATTAATAAATTAACATTATTGATTGAAATTTATTGATTTATCAACACAAATAAGTGTTTGTAATTATTTACTTTATAATTCATTTAGTTATTGCTTTATATATATATATATATATATATATATAAGTTTTTGTAATTCAAATATCATATAATGTTCTTTTTTGTGTTTGATTTATAGAGACTAAAGCCCTAATTTAATTCTATAAAGTTATCAACAACATCATATAACTAGTCTCTCAATTTTTAATCTCATCATATTATTTTTCTAAATATTTTGTCATCCTTTTAATTAGTCCTTCG
>PYAF01004537.1:265021-281363 GCA_007407185.1 Glycine tomentella | reverse complement strand
TATATATATATATATATATATATAAGTTTTTGTAATTCAAATATCATATAATGTTCTTTTTTGTGTTTGATTTATAGAGACTAAAGCCCTAATTTAATTCTATAAAGTTATCAACAACATCATATAACTAGTCTCTCAATTTTTAATCTCATCATATTATTTTTCTAAATATTTTGTCATCCTTTTAATTAGTCCTTCGAATTTGTAATTTATCAACAAATTAGTCTCTCAACTCAACAATCTAAAACGGAAGACTAATTAAAGAGATGATATATAAAAAGGATTACTTTAAAATATTTAGTAATGAATCAAATCTTTGAAAGATTTATTTGGTGAGCAAATTTTTTAGATAACTTATGTGATAACTCATAATTTTGAAGAACTAAATTCAGAATTTATTCTAATTTATAAAATCCTAAAAAGAAAGAAACATCATTTTTTTTTACTGCAAGAAACATCACACACACACACATATATTTCGATCAAAATTTTAATTATTCATTATCAAACTAAGAGCTAGCTAATAAAAAATTGACAAATTTATCCAAAATCAATATAAAACTAGCATAGCATGTAAAAACTAGAATTAAGGAATTAAAAATTAATAGATAAAACATGGCAAATTTACTACGTACGGGAGCTTATAATACTTGTGGACCACTTTCATAAATAGCACGTGAGGCCAATGTGAGATCTCTTATTAAAGTTGATGTATCTGTTCAATTCTACTTGCAGGCTGCAGCACAATTTGTAGATTAAGATAGTAAATATGACAGCTGTTTCTTTTTCTTCTTCTTCTTCTTTTTTTTTTTTTTTCCCTCAAGGATATGATGTCGGTATCTATACATAATGTTAATTTGAATCGAGTTAATTGATCAAATTTATCTCTATATATAAATTCAAGAGAACAAAACCTTTTCAATAACTATTTTTTATTTATATAACTCAAACTCAAAATGAAAATGGAGAATCAAATATCAGTTGATAAATACAACCTCCGAATCAGAGTTCAGCTGGTTCCAATGTCTTAAACATTTTGATTCACTTTTGCGTTATTGTACGTAATGTTATTATAATATTGGATCGTCATTTGAAAGGAAAATAGAAAATTGGATCTCAGAGGATCTAGTGTTCGATCCCACAACATCGATCAGAGTCTCCTTCATCTCACTAACAAGCAATGCCAACGTGCCTCAACCATTGTTCATGATTCATGTGCGTGAATCGAAAGTATAATTTGTTTTTGTTTTTATCTTCTTTTAATGATATATTTTTAATCACATGGAAATTATAATTAGCTATAATGATCTGGACTTTGCATAAATATTCATTAAATCAACATCTGTATACGCCAACTTGAACAATATTTAAGAGAAGCAAATTAATATATATGTTGATGAAAAAAAATCCCAATCATTCTCTATATATATATGAAAAAAAAATATCACACACAAACGGCAAGTCATCCACATGGGCAATATAGAATTGAGAAAATAAAAACTGACACGCAATTAACAAGAAAAAAAATCATTTTTCCTAATCATTAGTATTAGAAAACAACAATTATACTCTCTCTAATAGTAATTAATGAGAAAATATATCTCTCTTTTTGAAAACATTTATGTGTTTTGACAGGATCGTGAATTCGTGTCTAGGATTTTAGTTTAAGTACTGAATGCTATTACAAAATTTCTGCTGTGTAACCAATTCGCCGGCCTAACATATATGTAGAAGTAAAATTTATCGTCAATGTATTTTTTACATTATTTATCCTAAAATAATGGTACATAAATTACTCTTTATTTTAAATATTTTATTAAAAACTGTTATTTTTTTTATCACATTATAAATTTTATTATATTTATATTTTTTTTCTTTTTCTCTATATGTCTATCAAATATCTCACCAACATTCTTTATTTCCCTACAAGATACATATGGGGAGTTTATATATCAAACATTTTCCTTATCCAAGAAAAGAGGCTTTATCTCTTACATCGCCCTCTTATTTATATTTATATATATGAACAGAAATTCATTGAACATCACAACTGTGATTGTGCCGACTTGAAAAATACTACTATTTTAATTTAGAGCAATATCTTCAAGAAAAGCAAATATATATGTATATTGATGAAGAAAAAGACAAATATATCTCACTGTGGTTCTCTATATATAGTGACAATATCACACACAAAGATGGCAAGTCATTCACATTGAAAACCCTCTCTCAATTCGGGCATATATCCAAAATCCCAAAGACAAACACTTTTTTTTTTGTTGCTAATTTACGATATGGCCACGCTTCTGATCTATGTAGCCATAACAGCATCATTCTTTTGCTTCCTATACTTGTTTCATCGAAGAAGATTCTGCAAACACCCTCTCATGAGGGACTACCCCATCCTTGGCATGTTACCATCAGTCCTCTTCAACATGTGGCGAATCCATGATTTTTGCACTGAGGTGCTGAAAAAACAAGGTGGGTCTGGGGAATTCAAAGGGCCATGGTTCACCAAAATGCACTATTTGATCACTTGTGACTCCCTCAACGTGCAACACATGCTCTGCAAAAGCTTTGACAACTACATCAAGGGACCCGAGTTTCGCGAGATTTTCGAACCCTTCGGAGATGGCGTTGTCACTGCCGATTCAGAGACATGGAAGTACTTCAGAACCATCCTCCATTCCTTGATCAAACAAAGAAGGTTCGAAGCGTTCGTCGATAAAACAGTTCAGAAGAAGGTGCACACAAGCCTTCTTCCGATATTGGATCATGTACAACAACAAGGGGAGATGGTGGATCTTCAAGATGTCTTCAACCGGTTCACGTTTGATAACATATGCTCCACAATCGTAGGACATGATCCTAAGTGTCTTTCCATTGATTTCCCAGAAGTTGCAATCGAGAGGGCTTTCAATGAGTCCGAAGAGTCGATATTCTACAGACACACGGTGCCAAGCAGTGTGTGGAAGTTTCAGAAATGGCTCCAAATTGGACAAGAGAAGAAGATGACAGAAGCATGCCAAACGTTTGATGAATTCATATACTCATGCATAGCGTCCAAGCGACAAGAGTTAAGCAAGTGCAGTAGAGAGGAAATGGATAATGAAGCTCCCTTTGACTTGCTTACAGCTTTGATTACTGAAGAGAGAGGGCGTGTGCATGATGACAAGTTTCTAAGGGATGCTGCGTTTAACTTTTTTGTGGCGGGGAGAGAAACCATGACTTCAGCTCTCACGTGGTTCTTTTGGCTTGTTACTAAACACCCTTTGGTGGAAGCCAAGATTCTTGAAGAGATGAAAGATACTTTTGAGGGTAATTATGAAGGGGTTTTAGGGATTGAGGAGGTGAAAAAGCTAGTTTATCTGCATGGTGCATTGTGTGAAGCATTGAGGCTCTTTCCTCCTGTGCCTATTGAGCGCAAGCAGGCAATTAAAGCTGACACGCTTCCAAGTGGTCACCGTGTGAACGGAAACACAATGATATTGTTTTCTTTGTATGCAATGGGAAGGTGTGAAGAGATATGGGGGAAAGATTGCTTGGAGTTCAAGCCAGAGAGATGGATATCTGAGAGAGGAGAGGTTGTTTATGCACCAGCTTACAAATTCATTGCTTTTAATGCTGGACCTAGAATCTGCTTGGGAAAGGACTTGGCCTTTGTTCAGATGAAGATGGTGGCAGCTGCTATTTTGCGAAAGTATCGATTCCAGGTGGTGGAAGGGCATGCTGCTACTCCAAGCCACTCGATTGTCCTTCTCATGAAGAATGGTCTAAAGGCTAGGATTGTGAAAAGAATATAATAAGTTTGATACAAGAATTTCAATTTGATGATGGTGGAAGTGCTGGTTGTGTCCACATGCAAGTGTGTTTAATTTGCAGCTATGTGTTTAGCAACGTTTTTATATGTAAGGGAGTATTTTTTTTTTCTTTTTTCCAGTGAACTTAATTATAATGTGCTATAAGATGCATTTGGATTAAGAAAACATCTATAAAAGTAAATATTATTTTTTATTTGGTTTAACTATAAAGGAATATATTGAACCATTTATGTGTTTTAGAAGATATTTGTAGGCGCAGAAGGTCATATTGTTACCATTATAAGAAACTCACATATTAGCGACTGGTTAATGATTTTTTTTTTAACATTGGTGAAGCATTAGCACGAACCTCAAAAGTACTGAAAATAAAGTCAAAACTAATGTGTTTGTGTCAACTAGATGGAACAAAAGATGTGAGAGAAAGAGAGCTACTATGGCAGAGAAGAGACCAACTGCTAATGCATCGCAACAAGTAATCATTGTCGTCACCATAGGCAACCAACGCATCACTCAACTTGTAATCGTTTTTAGGAAGAAAGGAGAATGAGAAGGGAAGAAGAGGTTGATGAATGATGATGATAAAGTCGTCACCATAGGCCACTAACGCATCCTCCGTTACCACCATCGCCGACTTTAGAAAGGCCTAGAACCTTCTGGATTCGTGTGGCTCTGCCATCTTCCAAACGAAACTTTCCCCCTTTTCCATGTCTCTATTTTTTTTCTTCATTTGTTTCCTATCGCACTATTGTCAAATTTCATCCATTCAAGCTTTTTTCTTTTGTATATTAGTCTGTGGTGAGTTGAATTTGAAACATAAGCTGTGAGAGATCTGTGATGGAGGTTGGGAACAAGTGTATGATGATCGATTTTGAAGAAATCACTTCACTAGATTTATTTGAATGCTTGCTGGAACATTTGTTGTATTTGGTTTTGCAATTCATTTCCAAATATTTTTCCAGTGTTAATTTTGTTAATTTTTTTAATGGCTTAAATATGTTGAAAATTCTTGAAATATATTTGAATTTCGCAATTGATTTTTGAAAATATTTTGTTTTTCATTTCCAAAGTTTTGTGGGAGATCTTCGCCATTAGTCTTCGTAAAAAACGTGATAATGTGTCCGTTAGTTGAAGAGGTCAGTGATACATGTATGAAGTCACGTCAGAGGATGGTACGCGTCATTTGATGGAATCATCCAAACACTATTTAAAAAAATTTAGAAAGGAAATTTTTTTGATATGTTATTGTTTTGGATTGTTTGATTTCTATGGCACTTGTCGTCAATGGCACCATTGTGGTTGCCACCCTCGTGGTCGAACTCCCCCAAGATGAAACCCACGACCTTCTTTGTCGTGGTTAGACTTCGTTGCCATCGTCCTCAGCTCCCTCCTTTGCGCTCACACCAGACGTCGAGGAGAAAGGAAAAAAACCATCCCCAACGCTTCCTCCTTCAAGGCCAAACATGAGGCCCACCAGCCTACATCGTGCCGGAAATCCTTTGTTGTGTTGGATGATAATGGAAAAACTCCAACTTTGATAATTAAAAAATCAACAAAAGCACAAACCATAAACAATGTTGTCCAAAAACAAATGGGTTTCTGAATTCTCAAAAATCATCTAGTAGAACGAGAAAGCCGTAATTTTGTCACCTTCCACAAAAATCAACAAACGCACCTTCAAAGGAACAATGAAGAAGAAAAGCCACACGCCCTGATGCGACCACCGCTACTACCAGTGACAAAGCCAAGCTGGCAGCTGTGGTAGCTGACGGAGATCTGAGCCTTCTCCCACCAACGCAGTAGGTGGGGAGCGCCTCATCCAAGCCTACCATAGGGGAAGCCAAAGAGGAGAGCGCCTCATAGGATTTGAGCTTCCTCCCACCAGCGCTCCTGCAGATGAGAACATAAGTGAGGAGCACGATTAGGACAATGAAGATGGCATGGATCGAGAATGCCAGATCAAGGATAATGACAATGCTGAACTTGGACTCGTCAAGATCGCACTGTGTGGAGCCTTCCACGCCGCTGGTGACGTCGAGGAGGCGGTGGTATACCTCGAGGATGAAGGCGTTGACGTAGAGGGAGAGCCCAAAGTCCACAGAGGTAGGTAGGAAGCATAATGATGACGTTTGGGGGGGTAAGGATGAGGGTTAGGGATGTAATAAGGATACCTTTGACGTGACATGTCATGTCATTGATACCTATGACGTGGCTTCTCACATGTATCGTTGATATGTCCAACTAACGGACACATCATCAAGTTTTGGATGAAATTACGACAAGGATATCCTACAAAACTTTTGAAGTTTCAGGGACCTAACGAGAAATTTTTTTTTTAGGGATCAGTTGCAAAATTCATATATATTTCAGGGATCTCCAACATATTTAAGCCTTTTTAATTGATAGATCTACTCGTAAATAAATTTTAGAATTAAATTGGCTACATGTGTTTGTTCTATTTAAATTATAATAGTTGTCTTCAACCTTTTGTCATTTGTAATTCTTCTTTTCAAAAATTTGTCCATCTTAATGGCTGATCTTACAAAGAAGATGAGCATATTTTGCACAAAAATTAAAAAATCATTAAAAAACATGTGCCAGACACCTGGTTTTTTGGGGTTAACATAATATACTTTATTACAGGGCCAGGGATGTTTGTGCAACAAATTTATATCAACGAGGGATTTTTTTTAGGGTTTTAAAAAAGAGGAATATTGAGTGTAATAAGTGATAAATATTGGGACACGAGTTTAATTTGTTCGAAAATTTATTATTCAAACATGATACATTAATTAGTGATGACTTACAATTAATTTTTTTAGCAAGTTATTAATTTTTTTGACTTATTATTAGCCTAATTGTCACTAATTGCATTAATCTCAAAGTCGTCGCTAATTGTTTGTTATTATTTTGCATTTTCTTTTGGTGTACCCTGAGCCCTTTGATGTTTGTTCTTATGAGCAATGGTTTGAAAGTTTGCATAACAAAACAAGAATTTTTATACATATGAATTTAAATTTGATATTGTTGTTTGCACATTCATGTTATTTAGATAATGTAGTAATATGTAAAATAATACGATAGCTAGCATAAACCACTTGTCCATGTAGTTTATGTAGACCATTTAATAGCCTTCAAATTAATCTATAATAGATCATTTTACTATAGACTCTCCACACTGTATACCGAACTCTTTCTAAAGACATTATTTTTCGTTGTGCACCGCTGCTAAAGGCAGTTTCTGGCAACGACATCACTATTTTTTGTTCTCTTTTTTCTCCCAATTATCCTCACTCTCCCTCTTTCTTTCTAGAAAGTTCATCTTCGTCATCGCCTATAACGACCCCAAATGCCATTATATGAAACACTAAGCCTTTAATGCAAAAAAATCATTTTTAGTCCCTTTAAAACTCTTAAATCAATTTAATTAATGAAAATACATGTAATTTTTTCCATGCATACAAGCATGTCATATAAACATCACCCAAAAAAGTCCTTAAGTTGTAAACCGTTTAGGTGTGTATGCTCCAAAGCACTACATAATCAAAACATCATGAACAAATCTCCAAACAAAACTCAAGGATCCCATTTAGGAAATAAATACAACATAAATCCATGAAGATATAAAGACCCTAAGTTGGTCCCTACTAAGACAAAACATAAATAAATGATGAAGGGTCGGATCTTGCCCCTAAGTCCACCACCAAATCCACATCAACCACGAGTGACATGCTTTCCAAAGACTACATCATAATCTGCTCTCAGTATCAAATGACAAGATCATCACAATTCAACAAAAAATGCAAGGGTAAGCTCATTTTAAAAGGAAACAACTTATAAAGAAATATAAGATCAAGATGTTAAAAAGAGATATAAAAATCCTCCATTTTTCCAATAGTTATATACTAATACAACTCCTCAAGTAAAACATCATTCTTAAGTCACAATTATCAATGCACATGTCTAACTATTATGTATGTCATGTAGACTCTTTACTCCCGAAAGATTTCAATATTTTGAGCGATTAACTCAAGTACATCCCTTAACATAGTCACATTCTATGATCTGACCATTCAAGGAGACTTGAATTAACATTGGGGAAGAAGTATGACTTTATCAAAAATGGATGTGTGGGTAGTGGCTTACCTCGACAAGGTTTGCAAAGACCTTAACCTATCTAAGGATTCGTCCACCCATCCATTCTATAGGTTCATTTGGCGTTAGCCACCACGAAAACCTCTAGCACTATGTTGAGGACCTTCTTAGCAGCCCTAACTTACGTGCCTACTCATATGTAATGTCATTCATCAATGTATGTATGTTATGATTATTCAAATCAATATCATACGTGATCAAAAATTCATTCACCAATCTTAATATCATAAGAGGTTATAACATCATAAAATCACCATTCATATATTCATCAAACTTATGAACCCACATATAGTTCAATGAGTATAGCAAAACATTGCAACACCTTAAATTCTTGCAAACAACTCACCAAAAACTCATGAATGTGAATATCATAATCTCAACATAAAGTCAACTCTAATAATAAAATAAAACCATCTCAATCGCATCTCATATCATCAAAATAGTTAATTTATGCAAGGAAAACAAACATTAATCACATTTACATCAAAATTGGTGATGATATGATGGTATTATCGAATTCAATTTCGATCACCGGTGGTATTTGCTTGGAATTGTTGATTGTGCGCTTGAGATTCCAGTATGGACTTCAAAGCTAAGAGCGAGGGTTATGGGGTCAACGAAAGTGAAGGGCTCATGGCAGAGGAGGCTGGAGGAGGAAGGGCAAGGTGCATGAGACACACGTGGGCATGTCGCCAACAATGTCAATAATGTGGGGATAGCCAAGGATGTTGTTGGGGTTGAAATTAGGGGGTGAATGCAGGAAGACAAAGGTTAGATGAGGATGATAAATTTTGGTTTTGGTGTTTTTTTGCGACGGTACATACCTTGATATTCATGAGTCAGATGAATCTAATGATGGTTAAAATTTATCCATCATAAATCACTTATATAGCTTGGCCATGGTAGTATATATGTTGTAAAATAATTGTTGGTTTGGGAAAATATTTGATGAAACAATTTTCCATTGAATTTAGAGTATTAATATGTGAATATTCTATTACTTTAAATATTTTATTAATTATTTTTCTATTTTTCTCTTCATATTGTATTATTTTTTATATAACTTATATATAGATATATGTATCATAAAATATACTAGTATTTTAAAATAAAAAATATTTTTGTTCATTAATTATCTCATTTTGACGTGCACGCAACATTTTTTTTTCTAATCTTTTGAAGTTTATTATAAGTTGTATATCCCCGAAGAATGGGTGGCAATTGATGAACAGCCATTTTCTCCCAACCACCTACCTTTTTTTCCGCAAGCGATCGATGCTGCTCCTGCTTCATTTTGATTTATCTGTTTCCAAAAAAAAAAAAAAATTATGAGAAAAAAATTATATACTATTATAATTTTTTTTACACAATCTTCTATTTATAACCCATCATCATGTATTAATTAATTTTCATATGATTTTTATTTATTAATTTTTTTATAATTATATTACTTGTTGTTTGAAATCGACAATCACATACAAATCAAAAAACAGAACAGAGAATAGGGAAGAGAGATATGACACAGTAATTTACCCTGATTCACCCTATGTAGGCTACGTCCAGCTTGTCTGTTGATTTTCTGCTGACCCCGCCAACAAAAAGGGTTGTCATCTGACTGCGAAAGATGAGCCATATCCAAC
This sequence comes from Glycine tomentella, assembly GCA_007407185.1. Classification (NCBI taxonomy): domain Eukaryota; kingdom Viridiplantae; phylum Streptophyta; class Magnoliopsida; order Fabales; family Fabaceae; genus Glycine; species Glycine tomentella. Next base: position 271,750 of record PYAF01004537.1, on the reverse strand, counting down.
ACTTGTAATATCTTTTGTTTTTCTCTACTTTTCCCAGCTCCCTGTCATTTCAACTTAATTTACTTTTAACTATAAAAAGTTATTAAATAATCTGAGACCATTATAATTTTTACTAATTTTAAACTAAAATATCCGGTAAAAAAATAATATATAATTAAATATCATTAATTATCTTAGCAATTTAATTTCTCTTTAATAAGAGTGGTCTACGATAATCACTTATTTTCAGATAAACTAAAGTTATGATACGACGTTGTGGGCATTACATAGTTATGGTAAGGGGCACTCTCCTATACTTTTCTTGGGTTTCAATCTCACCTCATTTGTCAGATCGACTTAATTTCTTATGGGCATCCATAACCTATTCAATTTGTGATCACAGATTATGGTCCAATTAAAAGAACCAAAAATTAATGCTCATAGATTGGAACAACCGAAGAATATAGACTAGAAACATAGCAAGCCGTCATTGTTACGGATTTAAGTTTTAAACAAAGCAAATATCTTCAACAAAATGTTCATTTAATTAGATGAGAATGTCTACAAATTAGACGCAACTAACAATTTATAGATTTTCATGAATTTACCATGATGAATAAGTTTATAAAATATCTGATTTTTTTTATATATATTATTAATCATTCATTAATAAATAGTATTAACTTTATTTTAGAATAAGAATTTCCCTATCAGCCTAAAGAGGCCTATTAGTGATTACACTTTTCTCATTATTATGTAATATTATATGTATTTTGTATATGTATTATATACAATTATGTATATATAAAATAATATAGTACGTATTTAAAGTCTATTTTTTTAATAATGCATTTAAACATGACACAAATTTATCTTTCAATATATCTTATAATTAAGTTTGACTCTGTCTGTATGTAAGACAACATTCTTAATAATTAAGATAGGTAAATAAATATATGATTTTAATGTTATAACAAATTTAATTGAATATTAATACTAACAATAAAAAAATCATTAGTTATATTTATTTGAAAGGCCAACTTGTTAGACTTAAAATACTTTTCAAATGGTTTAAGGTGGTCTTACCTTTTCAGATGACTTGACCTATTTTTACCTTTAACAATGAGACGATTTTTTCCCCTTATATAAAGTAGATTTACAAACTCAATCTTGTTTCATAAATGATTTCTTAAAATTTTATTTTTTGCCAATAAAATTTATAAATTTTTAAATATGAGGATGTGCAGATGCATCCTTTGAATTTAATAAAATTAAGGTAAATATCTTGAATTTTGTATTTTGCCCCCTTCCATTTTTATTATATTTGAATATTCAAATATAATCCACTGTTCAAGTTTGTCATTTTCTGTATCTGTTTATTATTTTTATGTGTATCTTAATTTAAAAGTAAAGTTCTGTATTTAATATCTCTATATGTATAATACATTAAAATCTTGATATCATTTTGTGAATTTTATCAATTATGTTTTTTCCCTTAAGTTTTGTCACTCAAGTTTTTAATTTTTTCACATTTTACCATCCAAAATTTATTTTTCACAAAATTTACCAGCAAAGCTTTAATTTTTCTAAATTCTAAATTATGTTGGTAACAAAATGATGTCATTTCAAAAAAATTACAACTTTTTTTTAATAACTCATCATTGATAAAATATACAAAATAAAAATCTTGGGTGGTAAAATTTGCAAAAAAAATTGAGTAATAAAATTAAAAATAATAAAAATTGGTTGTTAAAATATGAAATTAAGCTTAAATCTTATGAATTAAACATTTATAGGTTATGATAATAATTGCAAATTATAAAAGTTGGCAAATCTTATGACTTAAAATATGCATAACCTATCTTAACTTTCATATTTATGATAATATTTTTTATTAATTTTTTAAATTAGTTGTCCTCACTAACATAGGTCTCAGATTTGCCATTGCCTAAGGATTCCCATAGCTAAAAAAACTGGCATTAATATGTTACTTTTACTTCTTGAAATTTTTTCAAATTTTAATTTTTGTTTCTAACTTTTAATACTGATAATATCTTTATGCCTCTCTAATATTTTAGGAAATATCTTTAAAACTAACATTTTCCCCACATATATAAAGATCAAAGTTTAGATGTTTCAAAAAATATAAAGATTAAAACTAATACTTTAAAACTCCACCACAAAAATCCAAAATTTGAAAAACTTTCAATGAATAAAAAAAAACTATTAACCAAAGAACTGGATTAATCAATATAATTAAAATCAAAGTTGTAAGGTAGCTAACAACTTAACTGATTTGATATGTATAAAAATATTATTCGTATACATAAATCCTGCTTTAGTTTTCTTTATGTTTCAATAAAGATCGAAGATGGTTAATAAATTGAGTTGAACTCGTTGGTAGATTAAAGATGCTTTTGTTACAAATAAAAAAATTAATTTGATAAAGAACAAAGTTCAGGTTGTCTTTTTTTTATAAAATTTAAAGTTTTACTATGTCAATTTAAAATTCTAATTGTAATTGTGCAAATTACCAAATTAAAAATACAATTTTATATAAGAAAGCTAGAGTAAATTACTCTTGTATTTTTTTTAGAATGCACACAATCACAATTTCTTTTACATATTCAATCTCCCTTGTTGGAACACACGGTGTTGTAATATTTCTCAAATAACTAAAAGAGATTAGTATAAGGGGGTCTCGGATGTAAAAGTTTTGATATTAGCTATTCATAACTATTAAACTTTTTATATACAATTTAAAAAGGCATATATAACTATACTTAATTGTTTTTCTTCTAATAAAGTCACAAAGATGTTAATTATATGTATATGTAATACTTAATATAAAAAATTTAATTAAATATATGATGACGGCACTTAACTAACAATGACAATTGTATGTAGGCTATGGTTTTTCTTTTTAAGCTTCAATTTAGGCTTGTATCCATTTCAATAACTAATTTTTCCTTGCTCGACGTCGGTTGATAGGGGCCACCGCTAGAATATCCTTCTTCGTTCTTCTTCTACCCTCTAGCGTCTAAGGATTCCTTTGGTTTAAAGGAATCAAAGAATTGTAAAAGTAAATTAAAATATAAAAAAGTATTTGAATTAAAGTATAGTATAAAAGTGTGTAATTTATACTAATTTTTAAAACTTTCATTTAAAATGCACCCAAATATAATTAAATCAAACACTATCTAAAAAGACATTAATTAGTTGTATTTATCAAACCCATGTAATTGTTACACCTGATTATTGTCCCTGTGCCCACCCATACCCCATAGTCTGCATCAACAAAACCTTGCGTGTAGGTCTTCTTTCGCATAGGAGTGGTGTCATTGTGCCTTTTAACAAGGTCCGCTCTAGGATACTTGGAATTAATGAATGAGGAGGTAGCCATGCATGCTGGTTATTCTTGAAACCCTTTATATGATTCTACGTACGTAAGCAAAAGCCTAGAAGAGATATATACATTTGAAGCAAAACTATATATTTATATTTTACGTATATAATAATATATATTTTCTTATTTAGTAAAGTTTTCTTTTATATTTTATTTGCTGAACATTATTAATTTTAAAGAGTGATTGTAACATTGTTTAAATTAATGCCAGAGATCGAGGTGGATATGAAAAGAGTATTATGCTATATCCACCATCTATTTTAAATCCAGGCCCCATGATTTGCTTTGGCAAAGAATCCTATGCTACAACCATCTATTCTATAAATCTTGTCAAAACTTTTCAGACTTACAATAACGTTTTGGCAGATTATCATTTTTCTGCAAACACGTCATTAGATATATAAGTAACTGCTTTTTGTCAATTTAAGGTTTTTGGCCTATTATCGTTTTTCTAATAATTACATAAGAATGAATAATTGATTTCCTTTGATCCTGCAAAAAGATGGCACTGAATTATAACTGTTATTGAAAAAAAAAAGGATTATTTCCGCAGTTATATTTTATAACTATATGCATTTTTTTGGTCAGACACCATAATTATCTTCCAATTTACTGAGTCTAGATTAATATTGTTTGCATAAATGTTTTTGGTTCAAAAAAATTTTTAGTAAAAATTAAATTGAACACAAATTATTTTACTAAATAAATTATTTTTCACACATGTATGTTCAACTCATGAATTTTACATCATTATGTAAATCTCATGAATTATTATATGCATTATTAAGTTCACTAAAACAAACACTAATAAACATATTTAAGCAGGTATAGAGACTAACTCCCTGTCTGTCTAAAAAGTCAATACAATAAGCCCGCATATTTCATTTAAAGTTTTTATTGGCAAGCTAACAATAAGTGTTGGATTAATTAAATTTGTGAATCACTCTTACTTATTCCAATATTTATTAATTATGGGATTTTTTTTATAAAAAAATCAATGACATTTTAGTAATCAAAATTAAAAACAAAAAAGATAGATGGAGGACTTTCATAATATACTTATTAAAACACCAAAAGATTATTTGTATTTATTTTATAAATACAAATGCATCTTATACATCATTAGGTTTGTTTTATAAGCAAAAAATTTATTCATAAACAAATTAAAAGATACTCTAACCCTAATACAAAATCTAACACCGTCATACAAAAAGGCAAGGAAAGATATACACATGATACAGATCAATACACCATATAGAAAAGGAAACACGAACAAATAAGAATGAATACATCATTAGGTTTAATAGACATAAATGACACTTTATCATGTACATGTTTTTGTACTTTTGGAGAGTGAAATTCTCACGTCAAATTAAAATTCCCTTTTTATTATCTGTACCTTTAAACCATATATCCTTCATAAGAAGAACAATTGAAAGGCTCGGAGTAGCAACAAAACCCTCTACCACTTGGATACGATTACTTGTGCAAAATAGCAGTTGCCACCATCTTCATTTGAATGAAGGATGAGTCTTTGCCCAAACAAGTCCTGGGTCCTGCATTAAAAGCAATAAATTTGTAAGATGGTACGTAAACAATACCTCCTTTCTGTGAGATCCATCTCTCTGGCTTGAACTCCAAACAATCTTCTCCCCATATTTCTTCAAATCTTCCCATTGAATACGAAGAAAATAATATCATTGTGTTGGGATTAACATGATGACCACTAGGAAGCATATCGGATTTGATTGCTTGCTTGCGCTCAAAAGGTATAGGAGGAAAGAGCCTCAATGCTTCACATAAAGCACCATGCAGACAAATTAAACTAGCTTTTTCACTTACCCCTAGTGATGATTTTTCATTGGTCCCAAACTTCTCTTTCATCTCCTCAAGAATCTTTTTTTTTTTTACACTAAGGGGTTTGTCGTAACAAGCAAAAAAAAACCACGTGAGAGCTGAAGTTATGGTATCTCTTCCAGCCACAAATAGATTAAACTCGGAATCCCTTAGAAATCTATCGTCATTTCCCTTTCGTTCTCTCATCAAAGCTGTTAGCAAGTCCACATGATGACCTTCACCCTTTTCATCTTCGTTGTACTTGCTTATCTCTTCTCGCTTCGATGATATACATGCATGTATGAATCGATCAAATGTTTTGCACGCTTCCGTGATCTTCTTCTCTTGACCAATTTGAAGCCATTTCTGCAGCTTCCAAACACACTTTGGCATTATGTGTCTGTAGAATATGGATTCTTCTGCTTCATTAAAAGCGTTCTCAATTGCAACTTCAGGAAAAACAATGGAAAGACATTTAGGGTCATTCCCAAGAACTAAAGAACATATGTTATCAAAAGGGAAGCGATTGAAGACATCTTGAAGATCCACCGCGCTCCCTTGTTGCTGTAGATGATCCAACAGTGGAAGGAGGCTATTTTCTACCTTATTGTGAATGGTTTTCTCTAGAAACACCTCGAAGCTTTTCTACTTAAAGAGGGAATGGAAGAGATCCTTGTTGTACTTCTATACCTCAGAATCAGCTCTGAAAATCCCGTCTCCGAAGGCTTGAAAAATGTCACGAAACTCGGGTCCCTTTACGTATGTATGTGTGTGTGTGAGAGAGAGTGTGAGAGTGTTAATAGTCATCAAATAATTAAGATAAGTTAGTAAATGTTCATATTCAAATGCTCTTCCAGAAATTCCAAAGATAATTAATATATAATTGTATTTAAATAACTCTAAACAAATTCAAACTTAATTACGTATATATAGTAATATACTACGTACCCCAGTCTCAGATATAATATTCATTGTATCTTGCTCGCAAAAAATAGTTAAATTTTATGTATTTTATAAGAATAAGTTTTACCCTCTAAAAAAATAATAAGTTTTACTTTTATTTTAAAATAAGTTATATCTTTTTAATAGTTTTAAAAATTTAATTTATAGTATTAATCTTACCATTTTACCTTTTATATTTTATAATATTAACAATGAAAAAATCATACAATATTTTTAAAATATAAAAATGCATAAAGAGAAATTATAATTTATAAGAATATAGCTATTTTAGATTTTTATTATCACGACATTATGTATTTGTATAACCTTGTAATATTTTTGATTAAATGGTCAATTTAGTTTTTAATTTGTATTTTATTGTTATTTTAGTTTCTAAAACTAAGAAAAACTCAGATATAAGTCCTTGAAATTTTTTAGGATTTCATTTAAGTCTCTAAAATTAACCTCTTTTGCTCAATTTCATTCCTAAACTTATATTATTATTATTATTATTATTATTATTATTATTATTATTATTATTATTATTATTATTATTATTAATTAAG
>PYAF01004537.1:186606-258411 GCA_007407185.1 Glycine tomentella | reverse complement strand
GGCGATTGGTGTAAAGTGGGTCTACAAAGCTAAAAGAAATGCCAAAGGACAAGTTGAAAGATACAAGGCACGATTGGTAGCAAAAGGCTACAGTCAACGAGCAGGAATTGATTATGACGAGGTATTTGCTCCTGTTGCTCACTTAGAAACTATTAGACTAATCATTTCTTTGGCAGCCCAAAATAAGTGGAGTATACACAAAATGGATGTAAAGTCAGTATTTCTGAATGGAGTCCTTGAAGAAGAAGTATACATCGAGCAACCAGCAGGGTATGAAGTCAAAGGACAAGAGGATAAGGTGTTGAAGTTGAAGAAGGCACTCTATGGGCTAAAGCAAGCATCGAGGGCATGGAATAGTCGAATCGATCAGCACTTCCAAGCAAATGGTTTCACCAAATGCCCTTATGAGCATGCACTTTATGTTAAGCTCAAAGATGAAGATATTTTAATCGTGTGCTTCTATGTTGATGATCTAGTCTTCACCAGAAATAATCCAAGGATGTTTGAAGAATTCAAGAAAGTAATGAAGAAAGAGTTTGAGATGACAGACATTGGGCAAATGGCATACTATCTGGGCATTGAAATCAAGCAGAAAGAAGAAGGCATTTTTATCACTCAAGAAGGGTATGCAAGAGAGATATTGAAGAAATTCAAGATGAAGGATGGCAAGCCTATCAACACCCCAATAGAATGTGGACTCAAGTTTTCCAAGTATGGTGAAAGAGAATATGTTGATCCTACTTTGTTCAAAAGCTTAGTTGAGAGTTTGCGCTACTTGAATGCACTAGACCAGACATCCTCTATGCTGTTGGATTCATTAGTCGCTTCATGGAGTCTCCAACTACTACACACTTGAAAGCTGCAAAAAGAATTCTTAGCTACATTAAAGGTACTATCGACCTTGGCTTGTTATATTCATCTTCTAATGAATATAAACTTGCTGGGTATAGTGATAGTGATTGGGCTGGAGACACGGACGATAGAAAAAGCACCACTGGATTTGTGTTCTTCATGGGAGATACTGCTTTCACATGGATGTCGAAGAAACAACATATTGTCATTCTGTCTACTTCTGAAGCAGAGTATGTTGCAGCTACATCATGTGTCTGCCATGCTATTTGGCTGAGGAACTTGCTTAAAGAGCTGAATATGCAACAAGAGGAGACAACCAATATTTATGTTGACAATAAATCTGCAATAGTATTAGCAAAGAATCCAGTCTTCCATGACAGAAGCAAACACATTGACACACGCTACCATTACATAAGGGAGTGCATTGCAAGGAAGGACGTGCACATAAAGTATGTGAAGTCTCAAGAGCAAGCAGCAGATATCTTCACCAAGCCACTCAAGAATGAAGACTTTGTCAAGATGAGAAGATTGCTTGGAGTTACAAAATCAAATTTAAGGGGGGGGGGATGTTGAATAAATAAACTTAATTTTAGATTTAATTGAATTTGGCCCAATTTCTTTAGGAATTATTAAGTGGCTCAAAATCTAGAAAGCCTAGGAAAAAAAAAGCCAAAAATTTTAGAAGCTATCGACTCTAGATATTTTCCTAAAAATATCTTGTACCTAAAAACTACCATGAAAAGTATCTAGCATCTAGAAACTTACCTTAGAAATATCTAGGCTAGAGAATTCTAGAGGATGATTTTTAGTCATTAGATTAAAGTTGTGTTGGCACAATTCTAGCCATTGGTTAAGGATGTGGTACTAGTATAAATAGTGAGGTTTCTACCATTTATATCAAGCCAAAAGTGAGTAAGAATTGAGTAGTATTAAAGAGTTCTCTTCCTCCAAATTTCTCTAAACCTTTCCCTTCTAAAATATTCTCCTTCCAACAACTCTCAGTCTCAAGTCTTAACCGCAGAAAAAATCTTCATCCTATCCCATGAGAAAACCTTTGTTGCTTAGTGCAAACCAATGTCCCCAGAATTATTCTCACTGATCCCTTAGTGGCAACCTTGATTGTAGCCACCGAGAAGGAAAAAAAGTAAAACTTTTGTTACTACCCAAAAAGCCAAACTCACTAGGCACTAAGTGCAACAATAAAAAAAGGGCCAACAAGTGACAAGTGAAGAAAAAATGAAAAGAGAATTTCATAGAAGATAGTTGTTGTTTGGTTTTGGGGTGACCTTATTATTATTTTTTTCTCTTGATTGTAGCAAAGTATGTATCAAAATAATAAAGAGAGCGCTAAGGTAAGAGTGTTGCTGTCGATGAGGCACGGTGGTGTGATGGGAGTTGCATAGTGATGTTTCGGAGTTCTTTCAGATGCGTTTCAGTAAAGAGGGAGAAAAAACGTGGTTTAGATGATTTTGATTCTTTTTAATGCACCCAATTAGAATTTATCTAAGTAATAAGTTTATGAGTTTCGAACTTGATAAATTTATATGATATATATATATATATATATATATATATATATATATATATAAACTTAACATCATGTAGTAGATAGGTGTATTTATAGAAATTTCCAAAAGAAAAACTCATATGCTCGAAGTCACTTTCAAGCAGGGACGGAGGCACGTTGGAATGGTCGGAATCTATCGATATATTTGATACAAATGAAAGTTTACTAATATAAATATATAAAAATCAAATTTTACACAAAATATTAATACTTATATATTTTTTAAATGATCCAATATTATATAATAAAAAATATATTTACATGGGAGATGAACAAAACTTTTTTTCTTTCTCTCTAGAGACTCAATATTACAATGTTAATAGTCAGTTTCGCATTCTACCACGAACGCTCATGAATTTTATTACAAAAATTCTAATTAATCATATTCTAAAAATTTATTATTTTAGAATAAATTTGGTTATTTGCTAAATTATATATTTTTACTATAGTAACTAAGAATCATCAAAGAAGAATAATTTGTTTTCAGACCGTTGGAAAGATAAAAGAAGAATATTATTGTTTGTAAAAAGAGAAGTAAGAAAAATTATAATCATTTTTTTATATTTCAAGTGAGTTTTATTTCATCCCTTTTTAATCTTTTTCTTTCTTTTCTAATCACTTTACCTCTCTATCTTTTTTTCCTCTCTCTATTCCAAATTTCCAATCCACCTAAAAATAGGATTGACATTAATGAACACTCGAAATTATTTTTTTCGCAAAAATTATAATAATAAAAAGATAAAGACAAAGATAAAGTGATAAATATAATAAATAATGAGTATGATAGAAATAAAGAGAAAATGAAAAAAAATATAATGAATCGAAATAATAAATAAATAATTACTCACCATAAAAAACTTGGTGGCCCAAGTTTGGTTGGTTGAGGTCGTATGCCGATACATTGAATTTTCTTCACTGTTTTTTTTTGTTTTGTTTTAATTATTGCTTTTTTAATATTAATGGTCTTTTCTCTTGATTGATTCAAGCTTTTTTCTTAATTGATGTAAACAGGATTTGATGTATTCTTTCATTTTTTTTTTATCATTATACATCATATTTATTGTTTGGTTTATTTGTGATACGTTACGTCCATCCTAGCCTTTTCTTAATTAATCTCAGGTTTTTGTTTAGGACATCAACCTGAATTTTGATAACTGAATAATTTTGAAGTCATTGCATTTGTTAATTTGCCTAAATATATTTCCAACTAATATTGTACAGCAAATTAAAAAGAAGTTAATTTAGGTGTGACGTCTCATTAATTTTGTAGTTTTAATTTAGAACCTTTAGTAGTTGTAATAGCTTGGTGTTATTTAATAGCTTTTAATAAATTAATATAATCATTATCATTACTTTTTTTTATCAGCCAATAAAAAAAACTTCCATTAGATGCAAGAGGTACGTGTCCCTTAAATAGAATAAAACATAGTTACAAATAACTTTTAATGGCCATCAAAACAATGCTATATAGTAGTCCACCTCTTTAAAAGTATACCAAACATAGATAATGAAATCAGTGGCATTTTATGAAAGGCTTTTTATGTCATCTATCTACTTCTGCTTTTAAAGAACAAACATAGATAATGAAATCAGTGGCATTTTTAGTTGTTTAGGGTTTAACTATGCCACAAGTGACATCCATTATAGGATCCAAAAGTTGAATCGGTGGCAGTTTAGAAATTAATTTAAGTATAAGTACACTACATCAATTTAAGAATTACTAATATAAAATAGCCAATTTTATATCTGTTCGAAATAGAACTGATGTGAAATACACTATTCTACATCGATTTTAAAACTAATTGATGTGAAATTATTTATAATCTCATAAAATATTTTAACTCCATTTCGTTGTAGTCTCGTTTCCTTTCTCTCCTCTCTCAAAATTCTATTGTGAAACCATTGTCACCACATATCGTTTTCACCATCGCCATTGTCGTCACAGTGACATTGTGTCACCACCATCACAAACCACACCATTTCGCTTTCAATCTCTCTCTCTCTCTCGTTGTTGCTCATCAAATCTTGAAAACCGTATTGAGACACCCCACCGCCGCCATCACATCATGTCACCCCACGCCCATGTACAACCACATTTCCGTTTCGAACTCAATCTCGTTCTCGCTCCTCAAACCCTATAAATTAACCCTATCATGGCATAACTGTCATCATCATTTTGTTGCCATCACATCATGCCACCACCAGCACTACAATCACACCATTTCGCTTTTGAACTCACTCTCGCTCCTCACACTCTCAATATCGTGACATCACTGCTGCCATCGCCACCAAGATAATAAGTCTCAAGGGCTAGTTAGAGAATACACTATGCTAGAAAAAATATTTTTTTGTCTCCTAGCTACTCTTCCTTTGTAATATTATAGCTTTTGGGAAAATAAAAATATGTGGATGTGTATTTGTGTCTTGTGCTTCCAACTCAAAAATAATTAACGAATAACTTTATGTATGTTGCGAGTTAAAAATTAAGAATTGGAAATAGTCCAAAAATAAGAAAAACTTGGGCATACTTTTCTTTTGAGAGATCATTGGATACAATCTTGCTTGAGACAGATAGAATTATTATGAATAACAAAATTTTTTCTTTGAATATTTAATGTAATAGTATATTTAAAACGTAAACTTGAGATCATTGATTAAATTGCCTCTCACGACGGTTAATCTACACAATTGATAAAACTTGGGCATATTTCATATTCACGTGAGTTCTTGAGTTTTTTTGGAAAAAGGTTCATTTTGATCCAAAATTTTCGTGACACTAATTCAAAGATATTATATGGGTCTAAAAATATTTTTAATTAATAAAATAAAGGTTTTTTTTTTTTTAGTTTATATTCAATTGATGATATTAAGTGTTAACCGATCGCTGTCATTTGAAAGGAAAATCTATTGATTTTTTTTCATGAAGTACCATGATTTGGACCCAATGCATTTTCATTTAGAAATTATATGCTCTTAAGATCATGCATCATTAATTGTGTTTCATGTGGAGATGACAATTGAAATAGTAAAGGAATATTTCGACCATCGGAAAATAAAGTGACATTGTTTGAACTTAATTGGTAATCTCAAATTTGAATCTTAAATATGTCATGGAATTTGAGTTCAGAATATACTTTATTTTTGATAAAGAATACTTGTAATCTAAATAATAAAAAAACGATTATTTGCTATTTATTTTCTCAAGCCAAATGCATTTATACATGGTTAGATTATCCAATACAAGCATACAAGACACATTTGGCTTCTACACGTTATTGTAATAATTTTGAGATCCGAATTCTGACGTACGTCAAATTAAATGTCTCTTTTTGTTATATGTACCTTCAAACCATCCTTCATAAGAAGAACAATTGAAAGGCTTGGGGTAGCAACATGATCTTCCACCACTTGAAAACGATACTTCTGCAAAATAGCAGCTGCCACCATCTTGATTTGAAAGAAGGACAAGTCTTTCCCCAAGCAAGTGCGGGGTCCTGCATTAAAAGAAATGAATTTGTATGATGGTACATAAAAAATACCTCCTTTCTCTGAGATCCATCTTTCTGGTTTGAACTCCAAACAATCTTTTCCCCATGTTTCTTCTAGTCTTCCCATCGAATACAAAATAAATAATATCTTTGTACCGGAATTAACACGATGACCACTAGGAAGCAGATCAGCTTTAATTGCTTGCTTGGTCTCGAAAGGTATAGGAGGAAAGAGCCTCAATGATTCACATATAGCACCATGCAGATAAACTAGCTTTCTCATCTCCTCCACATTTAAAACCGTCTTTTCATTGGTTCCAAACTTTTCGTTGATCTCTTGAAGAATCTTGGCTTCAACTGAGGGGTTTGTAGCAACTAGCCAAAAGAACCACGTGAGAGCTGAGGTTATGGTATCTCTTCCAGCCACAAAAAGATTGAACACGGCATCCCTTAGAAATCCTTCGTCATGTGCTTGTCCTTCTCTCATCAAAGCTGTTAGCAAGTCAACATGATGAGCTTCAAACTTTTCATATTCGTTGCACTTGCTTAGCTCTACCCTCTTGGACGCTATACGTGCATGTATGAATCGATCAAGTGTTTTACATGCTTCTGTCATCTTCTTCTCATGACCAATTTGAAGCCATCTCTGCAGCTTCCAAACAAACTTAGGCGTCACATGTCTGTAAAATATGGTCTCTTCGGCTTCGTTAAAAGCCTTCTCAATTGCAACTTGGGGAAAATCAATGGAAAGGCAATTAGGATCAAATCCAAGAACTAAAGAACATATGTTATCGAAAGTGAAGCGATTAAAGACATCTTGAAGATCCACCACCTTTCCTTGTTGCTGTAGATGATCCAACACTGGAAAGAGGCTATTCCGCACCTTGTTGGGAATGGTTTTCTCTAGAAACACCTCGAAGCTTCTGTTTTTAAAGAGAGAATGGAAGAGATCCCTGTTGTATTTCCATGTTTCTGAATCAGCGGTGAAAATCCCGTCTCCGAAGGCTTCTAAAATTTCACGAAACTCGGGTCCCTTGACGTAGTTGTGGAAATTCTTGCTCAACATGTGGTGGATGTTGATGGGGTCACAAGTGACCAAATAGTCCATGTTGGTAAACCAAGGACCAATGAACTCAGCAGTGCCACCATGTTGTTGCAAGACCTGAGTTGAATAATCATGGGCACGCCATAAATTGAAGAGTACTTGTGGAAGCATGCCAATGATAGGGTATTCAGTGAAGATGGGGTGTGTGCAACATCGTCTCCGGTGAAAGAAGTAAAGGAAGCAGAGGAGTGCTGCAACTATTGCTGCCTCATACCCAAACATGGTTATCGTAAATTATAAACAAAACAAAGCTAAATTCGGAGTGTCGCTGACCTCTAGCCAGCCAGCATATCTTCTTATACGATAGAGTACCCTGGCCTTGCCAGCTTCTACCAGCATTTGTACGTACTTAATTAATCACCTCCACTAAAAATAACATAAATATTCATTTATTATTTTTTTCATTTGTATTATTTTCTATCGTATTATTTATCATACTTCCTATTTTTATTTTTTTTCTTCTAATCTATTTCTTTTTACCACTCAAAACCATGCAGAATGAGATAAATGCGATGATATTTTTTTCTAAAATCAAATGGAAGTGGCAGTTTTTTTTTTCTCACATGGATTATATATTAATTTTTGGTACCACTTTGTTCTTTTTTAATGGAAAATAGCAGCAGTTAAAGCAATTTTAGTTGTAGATCTTAAATTAAAATCTTAAATAATTTTTTGATAGACTTTTTCTATTTTTTTTTAGTGGTAAATCTTATTTTTGAAATCTTAGAAAAATAAAAAAAAAATAATTTTTTGAACACGGTATATATTTTAAAGGTTCTTCTATAAGAACTAATTATACATATTAAAAATATTATGACTTTTTTTATTAAGAAATCTAATAAAGAACATATTTTAAATTCAAAATCTTACTAAAAATCTCTTACATTTTATCATCAATGTTATACTGTTTGTACCAAAAGAAAAATCTGTATTGTAAAGTAAAAATGTCTCTGACGATGTTGACTAGCTACGCCATTTTTATTTCCTCAAATTGTATTGTAAAGTAAAAAATGATAGAGAGAGAATAAATTTGCAATATGTTTTTCAAGAGTCTTTACTTCACTTTGTCTTCTGAGCTTTTCATAGAATTTTCTAAGTCTGTTAAGAACCATTGAGGAAATCTCTCTTATTCTTCTTAATTTGAATATTGGAACATTAAATGTTTTATTTAACGTTTTCATCAATCGATCAGTTTTGTAGGATTTGATAAAGCATGTTGCTTATCGTTCCTTATACAAATTTCGTATTGTAAGTAAGCATATGTCTTCTTTTCAAAGCAAGGTACATTCTCACCTTTGATCGATCATGCAATTTGTCTTGTTCATTGTTTCTTTCTTTTTTGCACACTTTTTGTAATGATAAGTAGTGATACATAAATTATTTTTATTTTATATACTTTTGCCAATACTTTTTTTTTTTTTACCTTTTATCATATCATAAATTTTATTATATTTATATTTTTTTAACTTTTTTTTAGGTGTTAAATAGTATATCGAGTGTTCATCAAACATTCCTAATGGTTAAGTTCATAATCTTCTAAATATATTGGTTTGAAGGACAAAACATCTAAAGCTTTTCTAATACACTTCTAAAGTTTAATAAGCTTATCCTTCTTTGAGAGTTAACCATCTACGACGATGCAAACTTGAGTAAGTGGACAAACACAATACTTGATAGACAGTTCTGATACTTTTGTTCAAAGGAGTCCTGCTTGGATGAATAATACAAGTCATTAGTCTTTTCGTTAAATAAGTTTATTCTTATAATGTTTGTTGTCATTTAAACTTTAATGGTTATAGATCGCCTTTAATTGATCTAACACTCACCTTACCAGATAGAGTCCAAACTTTTGTGAAGTCTTCCTCCAAGCTCTCCAAGAATGCCTCCAATTTCACTAACGTACACCATAATAAACTACCATATTTATACTCAAAATCATAAGTGGAAGAAGAAAATGAAAAGAGAGGGAGTAGAAGAGAATTCTGTATGAAATAGGGAGAAGAGAAAAGAATTTCATATAAAACAAGTAGAAAGCTTATCTTGAAGTGGAGAATGAGGAAAGGAGAAACCAACTTGCATTGTAATGGTGTAGAATGATAAAAAATAAAAAATAAAAACCAAGCTTCTATGAAGCAAAACTTAATGGTGTATTGTGTGTGAGAGATGGTTCAAGCAAGGAGCTAGACCATTATCATGTGCAATTCAAATCTTGACATAAATAGGGATAAGATTTTACCTTTGACCAAAGCTTGTAAGTTTATGTGTTGCTATGTTGGTACATAAATTCACTATTAATCATGTTTAATTCATATAATTCTATCTTTAAACTACAAAAGACAAATGGAGAGTAAAATGACAATTTGCTAAGTGTGATGAGTGATACTAAGGGTATCCCTCCAAAACTACTTTTCAAACAAAATAATATTTTATTTTTTGAGCATCAAAATCACTTCAAAAAAAAAGTAAAAAGTTAATTATGATTAACAATCATTAATCACACTATAATCTTCATGAAAAATTGAATTTTTCTTCACAGAAATCAATATGATCCTTCATTGTCTATTTTATAGCACAGTCTAAGTTTCAGTTGAATTAACACCCAAAAAAATCACATAAATTTTAATTAATATTTCTGTTTATAAATTATATATATAAATTTAATTAAGGAAGCATAAAAGTAGGTGTTACATTTTTCTTTTTTGATAAAGGTGTTACACATATATTCTCTCTTTTTGGTCACAATTTGGAAGGATTTCAAAGATGTTTTAGTTTATGTTAGATGTTAGGATGGTCATAGACAAGACTGGCGCTTGAAACACCAAGCGGAAGGCATTTGAACATCTTGTGGGTTGGCATTTACAAGGGTTGTAACAAAAAAAGGAGGAAAACATGTAACTGACTTGTATTTTTTTAGTATTGGATTTATATTTGATGAGTTCAATATTTGAATAGTATCTAAACTATTTTGTATTTGATAATATATATTATATTAACATTTAACTCTTCTTTTTAATTAAGTAATATTTGAGCCTCATATCTTACTTATCAAGTAATTTTAATTGTAAAATTATTTTATCTAATAATATAAATTTAAATTGATGATCCAATTTCAAAATTTAGTTTCCTGAATAGCTAATGTTTTACAACATTTCGGAAAATGAATTCTGGAGCATCTACATGTTTTCAAATATATTTTTTAGAATTAATTTTCTTAAGGAGTATTTAAAAAAAAAAAAACATAAAAAAGACCGTGAAGAGAAAAATGGAATGCAAAACGGAATATCCTTCAGTCATTCTGTTATTGGGCCCAGAGATTTGTTTCTCTTTCTGCACCGAGTGACTAATACCTATGGATCAAATAAGGGAATGACTAAGCCTTCAGTAATCTTATTCCAATGGGATTTGCTATTCTTACCTCTACATTTTCTATTTACACTACCTCATGTGCTTTAAATCATGTTATTCCAAAATTACCCTTTTCATGGAAACATGATTCCATTCACAAGGTACACAATAGAATCATATTTTCGTTGTGCAAGAGGGAGTGGAAAAAATGAAAATACAATTTAGTTATATAATTTTTTTTTATGTTGTTTACTATAGGGGTGTCAAAACTTGCTTTATACTTTTTCTTAAAAAATTAATTAATATGTTTAAGAAAATATCGATCCACGCTTGCAAATAATGTGCCTTTTGTGTCATTCTTATTCGTCGTGAATAGTATTATTGTATGTTGAATTTGTAACACACATTGACTTTATGAGGAAAAAATTTGGATTAGTTATAGCAAAATATATTCTTGAAGAGAAATGATAAACTTTTTAAGTGTGATAAAACTCCAAATCTCAAAAGATCGAAACTTGTGAAATACCTTTGAGTTTTACCTGATAATCCAATGTCTTAATTATGATGATTAAAAAAATACCGTCTTATGAATAAAACGTCCGCGTTATGACTTAAATGCAAAATATCTATGGGTTAATTAATCTCGTGTTAATGACGGCAGGATGCACTGCTCGATCAAAGACTTTGGAGAATAAATGATTTCAACAATCCAAAAGAATCAAAAGATTACACACGTTGCTTTTACATACGAACTTTAATCAATTATAAAATTTTCTTTTACCCCTCAATAATTAATTTCGGTTTTGGATCCTTTTTTATAACAAAGCAAAATATAATATTATCTGTTTATGAGGAAGAATCCTCTTACCCCAATAGTTATTAAAACCGGTACAAGATGTACCATGCATCAAGATCCAAAACATGGCTACATGGTGGATTAACATATGGCTGTTGAACATAGCAGAATACAAACAAAACCCCAACAACAAGCAACATGCATTCCGCTATAAATATAGAAACCTCAATCAGAACCAACCAGCATCCTTTTCTTGAGTTATAGGATAAGAGGATATGGTCTTGTTAGAAATTAAATGCTTTTTTTTTCATAAACTATTATTAAACCTTATAATTTACGATCAATTATGTAGTAAGTCAACGCGTTATAGAATTTTATCTTTCTCTCTTTAATTATATCTAATTGTTATAATCAATCCTTGGAAAGATCAAATATCCATATAATTTTTACATTTCTCATGACCAAAACCATCCAAAGAGAATATGTTTAACCATCAATAAAAATTTGAATATATTACAAGAAATTAAATATCGAAGAACTTAATTGCCTATATTGACAATTCCATTTACCAGATTAAAATTTGAGATTTACCAGAAAAAAACTGAATAGATATTTAGAGCAAAAAAATGGATAAAACAAGGAAAAGAGATTATGGCATATATCAAGGAAAAACAAGATTGCGTTCTCCCAATCCCAAGAACAACGACAAACTACAAATGTAAGAAAGAGACATTCCATAACTTTAATTTTCTTTTTCCTTCTCTTGTTTCATAAGAAGAGAGGCAATGAAGTTGTGGACCAGAAAAAATGTTATTATATATATATATATATATATATATATATATATATGATATATTTTGATTTGGAAGCATTGCTTTTATTATAAATTAAGTTATTGATTTTTTTGTATTATCCTTTTTATATAAAACAAGAGGCATCGCCGTCTTCAATTCACTTTCCATCTATTATTGTTTGAGAATAATGAGCAACACTACTTGAATTTCTGGCTAGCATGTTTAAACAGTTTCCAGTCGTTGAAATGCATGACTAATAAACAGGAATCTTTGTTGTCCTTATTATGTATTGATTTCCCCCACATATATTCCTTTAATTTGTTGCTGATACTTTCCTATCTGTTGCTTATAAATTCACGTAAATAAACAAATTATTTAATTATCACTCGGTAATGATGATGTCTATAAAAGATTTTCATGTCTATCTCCTCGATCGCCTTTAATTTTTTTATCAACTCGAAAAGACGAATAATAGAGGAATGCATTTCATAGGTACTTAAAATGGGTGAATTTGTCGACGAATCTTAGAGTTACGTACCTGAAATTAACAAATTTTATCATTGGCTTTATTTCTCAATTTAGTTATGATGATATATCCGGGTGAATTTGACTGATACTCGATCGTGAGGGTTTATCTATATGGAGTTTCACTTTAAAAATTTATTTAGGATTTTTAATTTTTTTTTTTTTTTAGATGACGGAAAAATAACCAAGGGTCACAAAACGCATGCACGTACCAGTAATGATAATTAAAGCAGGAAGAAACCGAAACCATAAGATTTATTTTACCCGGCCCCTTCACTGTACAAGATGAAATGCTGAATATTGCTTGCTTCAACAAGTACTTATACTCCTATCATCCAGCGAATACACATTAATTCGAAACCCAAAACATCAACAGCTATATATAAAGCCAATCATATGTACGTTAAAGAGCACCATTGCAGATTCTGGGTTGAGACAACCACTCGTAAAACAATGTAACTTGAAGAATCTGTTGTGTTTTAGGTTTTCTATTTAACATGGCTGACATGCAATTAATCAAATCACCTTCAACATATCGTTTGAGTCTCAATTAAATAATTAAATCGTTGAATTTAGTTTATGAGTTAAATAAGTTAAATTGAGTTAAAAATTAAGCTCATTAAAAAAAAAGTTTAATTAACTTGGTTCATAAACAAACATCTCTCTCCCTTAATGGATAACTTATTCCATGAGTAATGCTTTTAAAGCTACTCTCTATCTTTATTATTCATTTTCTTAAAATTTAATAATTCTATAATAATTATTCTTAGAATAATTAATTTGATATCTCTTATATATATATATATATATATATATATATATATATATATAAGTAAACTATTTAATGAGATTTGTTAACAATTCACCTACTTGTTTTCTCATTAGAGTATGCTAGCAAGTTATGTTGTCAGTCTAAATACTTTGAGATAATTTAATAACTTGTACTCAAATTGAAAAATAAGTTAATTAACGTATGTTAACAGATTTCTTATTTAATAGTATATAAATTAAATTATGTCTTTTATCTTACTAATTTATATAATTATTTTTTAATTACTTTTATATTATTTTATTTTAACTCATAAATATTATTTTTATTTTTATAATTAAAGTATGAAAAATAATTATATTTTAAATCAAATTAAATTAATAAGTTAAATTGAATCATTTGAGAATTTGAATCGAATCAAACTACAAATTGAATCAATTCTTATCAAGTGAAATTTGATTCAATTTAGTTAAACTCAGATGAACACTAATATTTAATCCTAATATTTAACATAAACCTCTCATTTCACACTTATACTCCACCATTTAATCCTTCAATCAATATTACATTTAAATTTTGTCTGGCGACTTGTGATGGTAGTTTGATAAAGCATGAGTAGTGTTCTACTTTTTTTTTTTTTAATTTAAACTTTTCTAGCATGAAATTGACAAACTTGTGTGTGGAACATAGGCTCCAATATGCTTTGGTCACCTCATCACCGCCCTTCTATATTATAGTACAAGAAAATAGAGTAAAGTTGTCCATAAATCCTACATTCATAGATCATTTTCCATTCCCATGTTAGGTTTGTGCGGCAAATAGGAGTATTTAAGATTGTGATGGTTTTGGCCCACAACTTGAACTTGTTTCTTTCTGGGTTTTCTTCTGTCCACTCAAATCCGCGTAGATAGAAAGCAACTTCTAGCTAGCTTAATTAGCTGTGAACGCCACCGCTCCAACCAAAAACATTAAGAATATCTTTCACAAATATTGATAGATGAGCCTTGATATTATTGTTCCTTGGAGAATTTATGTTAGGTTCCTAAAAACTCAGGCAAATTTGAGAATCTTACTACTATTAGAATAGATGAGTTTCCATAAGAAAAATTATAAAATTCCACTTGTTAGTGCTGGATGTTCTTCGATCTTCTCTTTTCCTCTTGAATACAATGAAAAGAAGATATTTCTAATTATATGTTTTTAATCGAATTCCGATAGCAATAAATCTATAAAAATTATTGTACATTTTCAACCAATCGAATTAAATTTCTTTGATATTTTATACTTTATATTTATATAAAAACTGCTCAAATTTTTTTGAACACATGTCGTTATGTCAATTTTTTAATTTTACATTATTTTTTGACAAATTAATTTTTTTCATTATGCTCTTTATATTTTACAATTTTTAATTAAAAAACTGAGTTATTTTTCATTAATAGACTAATAGAGCAAAGTAATGGTCAGTCTTCTAGTTATATCTATAAAAGAAAATGAATTACATTATTTTATAATATAATATTATTTTTCTTTATATTTTTAGCACACCAATCATCTTTTCTCGTCACATCTCTCTTTATTTTAATACCAATTGTATGAATTTGTATTATAATTAATAATACAAAACTATTTGCTAATATGTATTTTGTCTGCATCAAAGTGGATTTTTTTTATAGGCCAGTAATTTATTTAATTCTTTATTTTATTTTTTGTTTAATTTGGTATTCTATCTTTTAAAAAGTTTACCCTTTTTATGTTAAATTAAAATGTTCAAATTATTTCTTCCATTAGGATAAACTTAACACCGTTAATAATATAATAATATTGACATCTAAAAATCATCGCAAAACATTTTTTTTTTCTTTTTAAACTTGGAATGTATGATTTGAGGGAAAAAATGGTGGAAGGTGTACAACAGACAGAATGAAAAAGAAAGTGGATGGTATCACATCAATGTAAAGGATTATTTTGAACCTTTTAATAAAGATAAATGATTAAAGTAAACTTTTTAAAAGATAAAATATAAATTGAACCAAAAAATAAAATAAGGGATCAAATATATCATTTGGCATTTTTTATATTATCATGTTATTTATAATAAAATTGATGATTTTTGTATTAATTATTTTAAATTATATATAAAATAATTTCTAATTGGTTGTAGTTTTAAAAATCCTTATACTAGATTAAACTTTTTTTATTACATTATTCCGGCATTACTTTATTCATAGTATTTGGATATTTTTTTTTTCCAAACATGATGTCTATTTTTCTCCAAACAACGTCCAAGGATCAGCGTACAAGATGTTTTTGTTTCTCCAAAGAACATATAACTGATATAAGGATCGATGTAAAGCAAAGGGTGCAAAAAACATGCCAACAAAAATTGTTCATTTTGGTTTTGGCAATGAGCTTGAATAAGCTGGGTTTGGAGTTTGGCATTTGGACTTACATGAAATAAGCTGGAGTATGCATATATAGATCAATAGATGTGTTTGGATTGTAAAAGAGAGGCTATATTTTAATTAAGTGAATAGTGTGTGAATTATTATAAACCCTCAAATATTTTACAAATAAAAAAAAATGTGTTTGAATTGAAGGCACTCGAGAAATCATAAAAAATGAAAACAGAACACAAAGTACACTATAGAAAATATATTGGACACACATATGCAACATGATTCGACAGCTTATTCATGACTATGGAAACTCCAACAAAATATCCATTATTTCAAATAAAGATTATAAAATTTCTAAACAAACTTAAAAAACTTCTATTATAATATATTACTCTACAAAACCCAATAAAATTATAAAAAATAATAGCATTCTCTACAAAATCCTTTCACATCTCTTCAGGTTGGTGTGTCTTTTCTAATCTCAATATAAAGAGTCGTCTCCTTTAGAAATTGCCAGTACACATGCATGTCGATAATGGTCACAACTATTTCCTTATGGATTCAGTAGTACATATCGCAAAATTACTCACTTAAATTAATGACTGAAAATTTGTAATCGACATTCCCAAGAATTTCTTTAATGTAATAAAACTTATTATTTTTCTCATTTGAGCATATTCAACAATACATTCAATGCTTTGATTAATAATTGAACAGTAGACGACTAGAAATCTGCATAACACTAAAGCCCCACTGCACAGAAACATATATCAGCACCACTAATTTTAATTTCAATATTGTTATCGATTTGATTTTGGTCAACTTTATGTAATTTGTACACCGTTCATATTATCATAGATTTCTTTTATTTTATTTTAACTTTAACATTAACATGGCAGAAATATGGGTCATGTGTACCAGGTGGACCAACCAGAATACAACATTTCAGATAGTTAACTCTTGAAAAAGACATGTGGAACATAGAATCCGATGCCAGCGGTTGATTTCTGTTGGATATTCTCCAACTTCAATGTTAACCAGCCTCACTTTTTTGCTCCTTCACGGTTTCACATCTATAATAGCCTTATATATACCATACAAAATCTAACGTGGACTCTTGAAGAAACGCAGAGTTATTGCCATTGCCTCTGCCTCTTGCAACACCAAACTGATACACACTTAATAATATTATAGTAAAAATTAGCCACCAAAGTACACTAACCCCTTTTTTCATAGAACTCAATAGGTAATTGCTTCTTTCTTACTATTCCTTATGCTGTCTTCTGCTTGAAAAATGAAAGTCTCACCCATTTTTTTTATTAAGGGTCTTTTTGTGTTGCAAAAGGGTTCATGATGATCAATCTTTTCATGTAATATAACTTTTTTTTATTTGTGTATATGGTGTGGTGTTGTTATGGTGACTAGTGCAGATGAAAACTGAAATCTGTTTCTTGTTTTGGTTGGTTGCAGCTGGATTGGAGCAAGGTGAAAGTAAAATCATTTGCAACAGATGCCGTTGAACATATTTCAGGACAAAGATGGATTGCCACGGATTATATTGACTGAGCCAAAGGGTTCATCAGCTGAGGTTGGTTTCACCTTTTGTGTTTCTCAAGTCCTTATTTTTTTTTTTTTTAATTTTTTTATTAGAAAATGTTAATTGTTAGTTTGTTAGTTTTTTGTTAGCCGGATGGATCGAACCCGCCACCTTTTCCTCCTTCCCTTCTTTCTTAACCACCCAACCAACCTTACAACTCCTTGTCAAGTCCTTATGATATAAAGGGTCTTTTTGTGTTGGGAAAATGGGGTTTCACTTTGTATGCCATATTATGCTTTAAATTTGATGGACTGGTTATAGATTGTCTAGTTTATTATCAACTTTAGATATAAGTTATAGAAGGCCAAAATTAGGAATACTTTATTTTTTGAAGGTTTTTGAGAAATTTTTTGATATTCTGGACTTCATTAATAATCTATGGACATCTGAAGCAGTGAGTGCTCACATCTTAGATCTTCTGAGGACAGAATCTATGCTTTAGGCAGGTGATACAATCCTTGTCATTTGAGTAACTTCTAAATTTTTGTATTCAACACTATTGGACCAACATGAATATAGTTTAAAAATAAAATCAGTCATGGTTTAACAATATAGATCTGATATGGAAATGGTATTTTCACTTAACAGTTCTTAACTGTTTGAAATATGATTTCAGGTTCTTCTTTATGGAGGGCAGATTGTTTCTTGGAAGAATCATAGAAAGGAAGAACTTCTTTTTATGAGCAGTAAGGTAAAAAAAATAGTAGAGTTTAATTTTCATGTAACGAGTAAACTGAAGTTTTTTTATTGTCAACAAATTAGAAGGCGTCCACAATATAAATTTTAAAGTAATTATACCAAAAATTAACAATCTTACCGTTTATAACAATCTATCATAATTTGTCTTCTGATTAATTTTTACTGGATATTTTAATTGCCACAGTGGTGTTGTTCTATGTTTAAGATGCTTTCCATTTTGAAAGGCAATAGCTGCTGCAGCAATGTTAGCAATATAACGTAACATGTCTAGTTAATTAATTAACAGAATATATAACATGACCTTTCAAATTCTGTATTGATTTAAATTTTAAAAACATTCATAAGAAGAACTAATGCAAAATTAGTGCTTGAAGTTGAATTCATGTTTCTCTATTTTATTGTCAATCTTGAATGATATTTGAAGATCAAATTTCTTTTGAATTTGTTTCATTTATTTGCAATAGTTTGCATATAGTTGATGTCATTTATGGGGATTTTCTACTGAACAGGCTAACTGGAAACAGCATAAAGCAATCAGAGGAGGAATATCAGCTTGCCTAGCACGGGTTAGTTTTATTTCATCTCACTGGTGGTGAAAACATATTTGACTTTTGTTGAACATTTTCAATGCAAATTCTGTTTCAGTTTGGTGATCTCAGTTCACTTGAACAACATGGATTTGCAAGAAACAGGATGTGGTCATTGGATAGGGACCCTTCACCTCTTCCTCCCTTAGACAATCAGTCATCTGTGGATCTAATATTGAAGTCAACAGAAGTTGACTTCAAGACACCCTGTAGGTATATATGGATTCAAACTGTGTTTGCCTCTTTTTCCTTCTCCCTTTCTACATTTTTACTCATTAAAGATAAAGCACTGCTGAATGGAACCATCAAATGTCTAACTTGCCCGTATTTGTTTGGCTGCTTCTGCAGTTTTGAGTTCCGGCTTCGCATCTCTCTCAATGCTGGCAAGCTAATTTTGATTCCGCGAGTCAGAAACACTGCTATCAAAGTGTTTTCTTTTTCCTTTGCACTATGCAACTATTTATCGGTATCAGATATCAGGTGTGTATCTTAGATATAGATTAACTGCTTACTTTATTTTAAGATGATGCCTAGAATGTTCCAAATCGTCAATTCATCAGTGCTGTTTTCTTGCATTTATTTTTGCACATTTATACAACCTATGGTCGATATGACTCAAGCATACTAGTTTGAAATATCTTGCTTAAATATGTCTTTAAGAGAGGTTGAATGAATCTACAGTGAAGTGCGTATTGAGGGATTGGAGACACTGGATTACTTTGACAATCTGATGAACAGATCAAGGTTCACAGAGCAGGCAGATGCACTCACTTTTGATGGACAGGTATAATTTCATTTTCTGGTCCTTTCATTCAATTGGTTGGAGGTGTCTCACATGCTAACAAAATTGACATCATAAGCATATAAGTGCGCATAACCTATATATATTCTGATTGATTCTCGAGTGTATGAATATATATAATAGATACCAAATCAAAAAAAAAAAAAATTCAAGTGTTCTCTAAGGACATTTGTGTTTACCTTGTAGATGGACAGAGTGTACTTGAACAGCCCAACTAAAATTGCCATCATAGACCATGAGAAAAAAAGAACTTTTGTACTCCAGAAGAAAGGATTGCCAGATGCAGGTTGTTATTAGTTAATAGTCACAGAATAAAATTTTTGCATGGCATTGTATCTATTTGGCTCTTCTAAACTGAACAAGTCACTTTAGAGAGTAAACTAGTCCTAAGTTATTGATGAGAAAATCAACAATTGATATTTTAAAATATTCATGTTTTTTTATACAAGTGCACATAATATCAACTGTTAATTTCCTCATCAACAACAAGGGAATTACTTTAGTCTCCAAAACGTGTTTTTCACTTTAGAAGGGCCAGATCCAGCATTCAGATTTACATAAGTTTGTTATTTTAATCTACAAGTGATATCACTTATTGGTTTGGTGATAATGAGAGTGCAGTGGTATGGAATCCCTGGGGTAAGAAGGCCAAGGCTATCCCTGATTTGGGAGATGATGATTACAAGATCATGATGTGTGTGAATTCTGCAGCTATTGATACCCCTATTCTCTTGAAGCCCTCTGAAGAGTGGATGGGATATCAGGAACTCTCTACGGTTTCATCAAGCTATTGCAGTGGACAATTGGATCCTCGCAAGGTTCTTTATGGCTTTCATTGACCTAGTTGATGCAGTCAATGGAGATTTATGTGTTCTTTAGTTTAGTATACATGCACTTGCTTGTCTACTTGTCTACATAATAGGCTTACATTACCCTAAAGACAGAAATTAGCTGTGCATGAATGTGATGCTGATCATAATTCATAACATAACGAAGGCCTCAGCAATATATATGGACATCTATTTTTGCAACTTAACAATAATTGCCTGTTGTCATGCCAATTCTTACAATATTATCCATCAGGTCCAGGGTCAAGTTACTTCGTTATTTTTGCAATTTGTCTGTGAAGTTCCAATGATATTCTTCTACATAGAAACAAGATTTTGTTATGACCATATATATGTCTTTATTGAGCAATGGCTCAGAGTGCAGTCTTTGAGCTAGCTAGTATTTTATTTGCTTAAAATCTTGAAAATTGGAATGTGATCATCAGAAGAGCTTAAGCACAGAAAGACGCCAACTTTTTGTATGAAATCCTTGTCAAGACAATCTTCCCCTAGATACATGTGGCAGTAGGCCATTACTATGCACAGAAGTTCACGATCAATTGACTTCCTTGGCCATCACTGAACTTCAAGGATCATGGAACTTTTTCATTTTTTGGATCTTCATTTTTCGTTTGGAGAATCTATAAATTTTTAGGCCCTATAATCAATAACATATTATTGTATTGTATTGTAATGTATTGTATTACTTCATCTCCATGTATACACTGATAAAATCTACTTGTGATATTATGGCCTGGGGATTATAGACGCAACGAGGGATTGGTTACTGGTTCCAATTGTGTTTTGAATTACTGGAGCTTAAGTTTTATTTTGTTAAATTTGCCTCTGAAATTTTCCTCTGTTAAGTCCTCCTCTTTTTGTTGTTGATTTTGGGTTTGTAGTAGAGATTAATTGTTGATTTTGGGTTTTATTTTAGGACTCATTGTTCATTTTGGGATTGATCCAATTTTCAGATTTGATTGTTCGTTCGTTTAGTAGCATAACAAAATTATAGAATTTTGATGAAGAAACATGGAAGAAATTTAGGAATTATTTTGAAATTGATCTCTTTTGGGAGCTGTTTTTGGTGAATGTGAATGACCACTTAGTCCGAGTATATGAATGTTGTTTATGGCGACCATTTTGATTTTGCACCCTGGGAGTGGTCACTTTGATTTTGAATTTTCTTTTTTATTTTGCATAAGGTTTTTAAAAATAATATTTTTCTTATAAATATTTAAATGTTCGTCCATGTGAAAGATCAAATTGTCAAGTCATTACCACTTGTTAAATAGAATTTGACGAATTGACTTACTGACATTATCAATTAAGAACAAATTTTCGAATTTAACCTTTAGTCAAAATATCACACATTTACATTTTACAATTAAAATCAAAGTTAAAATTAAAAACTAAAAGTGCTTTTGATTTTATAAAATTTCAATATTAAAAACAAAAAATGACCCCGAACGGAGCTTTAGCCTTTAGTGTTCCATCCTTGCACTTCAACGTGTGGCATTCTTGAACATTTTTTAATCTCGCTTCTAGTCGAAGATTTGACTTCATATTCTAACAAGTTTATGTGTAGACACTAATTGTCACAGAATTTTAAAAATTATTATATGTCAAGATATTATAATTCATAAGATCATTCTATGTTAATGGTTTACATTTTGAGAGTTATACCTGTGTCATTCCCTCTCCAAACTGTATAATAGCAAATATATTAATGATAGATGCCCCCATGAGTTTAAACACTAGTAATTCCACAATTTCCACCACTTCATAAACAACACTTGAAAACCTAATTAAAATAAAATAAATACACCTTTGTTTCAAATTTAATCTGAAAGATTTATTAAATCTCAATACTTGCAGGCATGTGGTACTCAAATAATACAGAAAACAACCCCAAGATGAGAAAAAGAGAAACTACTGAAAAATAATTCTGCACCTGTTGCCATATGAAATAGGAAGACTGGAAGCATGGACTAAAACATAATTTTAGCATACATCGTAATCGTAAGAACATACAAATTGTACAATAACAACAAAATCCTCATCTAAATATATAAACGGACTATAAATATTTGTCTTTAAATTATTTCTCACAAATTTGATAGGTTTACACTACAAAGAGAGAAAAAAAAAATAACGAAAATGTAGAGATATTTTAATCACCCTGAATATTGCAAAATAAAACAAAACCAGCAACAGGTCCTCAAGGATCATAATTTAAAATCCAACCAAGGAATACAAGCACTGATCCATTCACCATAATTTGTGTTAGACTGTACAATTCAACATAAAATGTAAAAAGTGAGGTAGAGACAAAAAATCTATTATTCATCGTCTTCCTCATCTTCACCATCTTCAGCAGCCCCAGCATCATCACCAATGCCTTCAAGCAGTATGTCAACATCCTCTCCCAACTCCAACAATCTAGCACTTAGTCTTTCTACCTTGCTTTGTTCTTGCCCAAGGCAAACAAGCAGATCATTCAGCTCACCCTCACTCTCCTTCTGTGCTGCTTCCCTTGCTTCAGCTTTTATTGCATCCACATCTGGGAATGTCGAGTGCCCTTCTCTCTTCAGTGCTTTCACCTCATTCTCCAGTAGCAAGTTAGATTGCTCCAGACTATTGTAGGCATCAGACAGACTCCTTAGATCAGCTTCTGTCTTTCCAGCTAAATTCCGATACATTATCGCCTCGGATTCAACTTTAGCCTTTTCTGCCGTAAGCATTTCCAATCTTTGATATGCTTCTTGGAGATCTCTACGCAGTGTCTCAATTGTGACTCTATCTGAGCCCCCACTCACTCTTTGCTCAGGCTGCAAAGTACTACCTGTCTTAGCCAGGTCCTCGGCCATAGAAGCATTTCGAAGAACAAGATCCTGAAATGATGACAAGAAAAATCACCAAATTAGATAGATATATCATGACAAGTGCACACCCACCTACCTCCTACATACTTCCTATTGTAATGAAACCTCACTCACATTCATGGGATGAGCACGCCAAAGTAATGATTATTATTTATTAACATACTAAAGTACTATTCGTCCATAATTGATTAATGCGAAAACCATCAGAAACAACCCTGACTTACTGAACAAATTGACAAAGATGTACGCAGACAACAGTATATACTAGTAAACACATAACAAGAATATTTTTGGTAATATTATCATGTGCATACGATTTAAAACTGATTCCAGAATCTCACTTTAAGCAAATGGAATTTGGAGGTTTATTTTAGTACATTCAACCGCACCTTCCTAATTACAGTAAGTCAGGTAGAGTACCTAAAATGAACAGATTCAAGACTCACCTGTATCTCAGAGCACTGTTTCTCAACAAAAACCTTCAGCCGCTTTATATACTCAGCATCACTTTCACCACTCCTCTGCTCTAATTCTGCTGGCACTACTGCCACCTTCATTTTTGGACGACTATAAACCTCCACAATCTGTTCTCTAATATCTGCCTCTAGACTTTTGACAAGGTTCATGAAGTTAGAATCCAAGATTGAAGATAGAATTGGATGGTCCAGATTTTTCTTTTCTGACAAATCATTCCCATCTACATCTTCAATATCTGCCATGCTAGCTGCTGAAGATCTAGTGAATGATCTGTGGGTCAGGGATGACTCCACACTAGAAAAAATGGAACTTTTCTGCATCTCATCAAATTTTAAAAAGTATGAACTAAGCCCAATTTTCTGACTTATTGTGTCAACAATGGCAAATGCATCTTTTCCATGGTCAGTGGATTTGTTATAGATCACACATTCACCCAAAACAACTGCTGCAAAACCCCTTATACACACTGTTTCAGACAAATTTGATACCAGCTCAAGAAGATAAGTAAGGTGGGGGCGAGCATCTAGGAAGCAGTGCACTGCACTGGGGCAATCTGCTAGCCAGGTAATCAGTAATTTCAAGATGATGGCCTGAACATAAGAGTTTCCTGATGTACTAGACTTTCCATCATGGGATTTCATGGAAGAAGCAACAGCCAAATATTTCACCATTCGATGCATTAGTGGCTCTGGAGCTCCTAAAGATTGCATGGATGCTGCCTCAATTTCAATTCGTAAAACCTGCAACTTCTCTTGTAAGATTTCTCTGAACTTTCCTTTTTAATCTAACTGTTCATACATATATTCAGAAGTGTGGAAAAACAACATCTAGTGCAAAGAAAAATGGGCAGGGGGAGCAGTAATTATGAACTTATAGGCCATGCCACATACTTCTAAATGACACATCTTACATGCATAAGGTGCATTTACAAATTGAATGAATGTATTCCACGATCTTCCTATTAGCTATATGGCAAAGAATAAAAACTGTTAAATTCTCAATTTTTAATAAGACTGAATGTCAAATAGATCATCAAATTTGAATGCATATTATTTAGTTTATTTGTATATAATTCTTTTTATCTTTTTAGTCATCCTATCTTGTAGTATATAATGATCATTTTTCTCTTTAAATTTAATCCTGAACGCAGAATAATTTATCAACAGCAATATTTAAAATAATTAAAAAAAAAGTTACTTAGAACTAGGAAGTGGAGGCAAGAGCAGGATCTTTGTGGTGTAGATAATTTCTCCTCCTCTCTTTTCACTTTAGAGTAAAAGCAATAATTTAGGGGTTTCGGGGAAGAAGAAATTGGATACCAAATACCCATGTGGTAATTTGCCTTTCTAAGTTATATATTTATAGTATATCCATAGATTATAATTTTCATGTTATGATTGAGTACATCAATTCTTTTATGAATTTTTTTAGTTATAAAACTAAAATTATTTATGCATAAAGATTAAACACAATGGACTCTGGAGTCCTTAACCCAGCCAAAACATATAGTAGAATAAAGCTCAAAATACAATGAAATGGGGAAACATTGGCATACCCTTTCCTTGCATTGGAGATGGTCCTTCAATATATGAGATAGAACGCTAGCAGCTCTGCAACAAGTCTACATTTTTAACAAAATGTTAATCATATAATTCTCACATGGTAAGATGTCATGAAAGTGGCCTTCCAATGTACACATAAAAAGATCAAATAGATCGATATCACATACCTCAAGATCACCATTTTCCCCCAAAGTAAGACTGTGTAATAGCATGCTGAAAAAGAAACAGTTAACAATGTTTAAGCTGATTGAAGATGGCATATTATCAAAAGACAATGGCAGTCATTAAAGCACCACCAACAAAACAAACCTGCCAAAAGACATATTGATATCCTCCTCAATGAATGCATGATTCATGGAATATGGCTGTGGAATTAGCGTAGACGCCAGCATTGATTGGCCATCAGCATTTTTCTGTTTTAGACAAGGTTAATCAAGAGATGTATGTAGTAAAAACTGAAAACCATAAACAAACACCAATCAAAATTTATTAACTCTTAAATTATGTAATATATATGGTGACAAGGAATTATTTAAGCAATAAATCAAGAAAGAAGTACGCATAACCAACCTCACAAAAGCTTTTGAAAATATAATCAGCAGCAATGAACTCTTGCATGCTAGAAGTTCTCAAAAGGATTCTAAGTATAGAGTTCAGAGCAGGTTCAACTTGTGGCTCCTCTCCCAGAACTTTGCTAGCAAGAAGATCACGATTCTTTGAATCTCCAGCAATCAAATCACCAATGCATCGCATTGCCTAACAAAGATTGAATTTAACAGTATAAAACTGAGCACCCTTTTGTACTTCTTCACAACAGAAAATTTTCTCACAAACTAAGCGTTTCAGAACAAAAAATAAAAATCAATGCTACAAGAAAAATGAAAATGGAACTACTACTATAATAAAAAAGAAAATGCTTTTTGAAATGTATGTGAATCAAAAGTGAGGTGGATGCATGGACCATTTCATAACTGATGCATCAACAACAAGACTAGTTTTTTACTTAATTTTACCACAAAAAAGCATCTTGAACAACAATTACTATCGCCCAAATACAAGCATATCACTTTCTCATTACTTATAATAGAGCAACGATACACAACCATATTTAGATGCACAATTAAGCTATGAAAGATAATGCCAGCAAGAAAATACCAGTTTGTGTTTGTGTGTGTGTGTGTAATTTTACTACAGATTTTTATGTTGGAGATAACACATCAAAGCATGGTATGTGAGAGAAGGAAGTTATCTTACCGCACAGCGAACAGGAACAGGTACCCATTGGCTTTCAACACCTAATATTAACAAATGGTCCAATACCTTTTTCTACAACCAAGTCCAAAAAACAGAAGGATAAGATCACCAGATTGCTGTTTTATGCAAGCATCATAAGACTAAGTTCACGACAAACCTGAAACAGAGTAGTTTTATTTGTCTGTTTATTCATATCTTTCCCAGGATCAGACTCAGAACCTCCCTTTAGTAACAATTTAATGGTTTCTAATGCACTGAGTAGATTGATTGTCTACTGGCATGGATAACAAAGAGTTAGCTATAAGGGTTCATTTCACTAATAGCATAACTAAAGTGAAAAATTGAATGAATCTAACCTTTTGTTGATTAAAAGTGAAACTACTTCCTCTCAGCTTCAAAATCAATATCAATGAGTCAAGTCCTACGGTCTCTCTTAGTAGTACCTGAACCATAAAGAGTTGAAATCAGCACCAGGTTTAGAACTGAATAAACCCAACAGAATCAACAAACCTGATTGGATGCATTACTACGAAGCAAATTGTTCAACAGTTCAAGGCAGTCCTGCACAGCAACCTAAGAATTACTACCTAGACCAAAAGCTATATAATGCTTAATCATGCTCAAAATATAATTACACGAATAATATTTAGATACAAAATCTTTGGTCAACAATAAAAAAGCAATTTTCAATGCGTTGTACAAACAATAAAGGATGACAAATAATACATATTTGATTACTCTTGATTTCTGCATCTTTTGTTTTTGTTTTTTCTGTTTTGATTTATCATCATACCTGAATCAGAAGATGTGATCAGGTAATGGAACCAAAAAAAAAAGTCCATAAACATGTTTTTGGACATAGTGGTTTTCAAACACTGTCAGCCCATAATTATTAGAAACAGCAGCATGTATCCTTTTTATATTTATTTTAAAAAAAAGCATTTTATCAAAAGAAAATATATATATATATATATATATATATATAAGTATAAACATAGGTAGCTTTAAATTTGCAGGCTTCAAGTAGACCATAATCATGCATTAATATCCTACATCATGTAGCTCATAAAGCAAGTTAAATAAAGTACTGTCATAGAGTAACCATTTATCACCTGTACCACAACACCACCATCTGAATTTCCCTCCTCTCTTATGATACTGAAAATCTTCTCAAATGCACCTTCAAAGACGACAATTTTTTGAATCTCCTATAATCATTAAATTTGTTTAGATAACAAACATTTACTACTAAAGAAAAAATTAAAAGGAAAAATATGTCAAGTGCAGTACTATTAGAGCAAAAAAGTTACCTCAGCTTCACGGGTCAGATGAGTAAGAAGCAATAATGCCTCATTCCTTATTACCTGGAAGGTAAACCTTGATCATTTTCCCAGTATAAACAACAGTCAAGCATCAATATTCTCAAAAAGAAATAGCATATTCAGGGTTTCTTTTAAAAAAGAGGATTAATGAACAAAACTTACCAGAAGATTTCCAACAGTAAATATAGAGAATTTAAAGGATCAGATTGCACCCCCAAAATAAGTGAATATGTTAAAAAGCTATATCTTGTTTAAACATGTCAAAAAATCAACAATAAAGTTTGGAAAGGTTATTGAAATGATTACAGAGCATTGAAGTCTTGTACCTCACGATCCATAAGCATGTCCATTAGTCGAGTTATACCACGGGGTATAGTCAATATTGCTTCCTGTAACCTGAAGAGGAAGTCAGCAAGGGGCAGTTTGAGCTAGATTATTTAACAACTTTGGAATTAAACCAAAATGGAAGCTATAAAACCAATACCTCTGTGGAGAATTGGTGAGAAGGGCAGTCAATAGTTGCAGAGTATAATATCGTACATAGAAATCATCCTCTTCCTGTCAATGTACACCCCCAAAGCAAAAATTACTAAGAAAATATTACCATTTATATACATAAGCTCAGAAGAAAAGGAAACTTTCAGTGATATAATTGAGAATAGATCCCTTGATTTTAATAAAGAAATTCTTACCAGCAAACTTAGGAGAAGAGAGATACAATCTGCTTCTCTAGAAAGTAAATCAGTGTTCATCAAAGCTGGCTGAACTTCATTACTTGACCCTTTTGAATGATTAATAGGAGTCAATGCACTTACAAGTGTTTCCAGGACACCACGAACCTGTAGAGATGTACTTTCCAATTAACACACTGTTGGAACTTGATATATTAAAAGCAAATGTTACAAATCTAGGGGGCGGGGGGGAATCCCTTTAAAAAATGAAGGACAGACAGAGAAACAAGGAATGGTAGCAACTAGCAAGACGCAAGACTGTAATACCGAACAGTTTTAATTCAATAACCACAATCAAGAACCTTCACAATCTAACTAAACCTGGGTCCATCAATAAATGAGATTAGCACAGCCAGCACATGATACCCTAACACAGTATGTTGACTATCGAAGTACTGCATTGACAATAAAAAATATCTTCAAATATGAAAAATCCTAACAAAAACCCATAAATACCAGAGCTGAAGATAAAATCATAGAACTCTTGTATGGCTGAGTAAAATAAATTCAGAACATTGATTCATATAGAAGTGTACACAATTAAGTTAACTGAAGAAGCTCTATGCTAAACCCACTAACCCAGAATGAGTGATGAAATTCCTTTACAAATGTTAATGTAAACTTTGACCATAATACCAAATTACCAATTTGGTACATAAAAAGATAGTCCTAATTTAAGACTATGAATTTAATGATTAAACTGTTGAATAACAAGCTCACACTTTCACTTTTAAAGTGTTTTTTTTTTTTATTTTATTAGTGTCTTCTTCACAAAAATGAACTTCATGATCTGGATCCTTTAGTTCCAAAAAGAAAACAACAAAAACAATTAGACAGTAGACAGGACAGGGAAGAAAGTTTTGTCACCATCTCAACATCATCACGTTCTTCCTTCAAGACACTTAGCATTATAGGAAAGCCTGCAAAGACGTATGAAACATATTAAATCAAACAAGAGGAAAAAAAACTAAGACTGTTTTGAGATATGGGACATACCCATCGCCCCAAATGCTAACTGGAAAGCTTGACTTTCTGAGACAACAGCCTGAAGCTCAGTAATAGCATTTCTCCTGTCATCTGGTAGTTTACCATTGCTTATCCGGTCAAGCAAGCGCTCCACATATCTATTCAGACAATACAAAGAGAATAAATATGACACTAAGTATAAGGCGCTCCACCAGAAAGGATTATGCAGCAGTACATGTTCCTTATATTAATAAATAATCACTTTGAAAATGCAATGAATGGAAAACTTCCATAATATTCAGTTAAATAACTATATCAAGAATGCCATTAAAAAAAGGCTTTTACAAAAGGAGAACAAACATTCTTCAGGACCCATTACTCTACAGCCGAAGTCAGTAACTAGCAAGAAAAAGGAACCAATCGACCAACAGAACATAACACTTGTAGAAAATCTCCAATTACATTTATTCAAGGTCACATGGGATTCTATGAAAGAGACATGATTGCAGAGCTGTGTAAAACATAGCAAAAGAATTTAAGAACATTAAAAAAAAAAAAATAACATTTTACCTATCTTCATTTGAGGAATTCTCGTTGCCAACAAGAAGCCCAACAACCCCCTGCACAATAATTAGTAAAAATTCATTAATTTGTAAGCAAAGATAAATTCACCATAAGCTCGGGCTGCTCACTGTCATTATTATCTCGAACTAGAAATTTCACAAAAGTAATTTGAAAAGACTACTACTACTACTCAGGATTAAATTATTATACCTTATAACCAGACATCAAATCCATCTTCATAGATCACAGAATGAATGTCTCAGAATCCTTGAAAACGAAATAAAAAATAAAAATAAAATCAAAAAGCAACAAATCTAATTCAATTCGCAATGATCATAAACGAAATATAACTCCAACATTGAGGATTCATAACCCTAAAGTGATAGTGAGAGATAAATAGAAGAAAATGTACCGAAGCTAAGAAATTTGATGATTTCTTTCTTCGACAGCAATTCAACTTCAAAGCCACGGACACTTGCAGTCGCAGATACAGATTTCGTTTTGGGTCCATTAATTGTTTGGATTTCATTTTGGGCTGTGTCTGGAAAATAAACCCATGGGCTAGCCATCAACTATGAATGAAGGTCTAAATTTTTTTTCTAGCATCATTTTTTGGGTTCAGCTTCCTACATACATTATATTTCTAATACACTCAATATATTTATTTTTTTTTATTTTTAACTTTATCCTCTTACAGATTATTAATCCGTAATCCATATGACTCTTATGGATTGATGATCCATATGAGTCATATGAATTGATTGGTAATCCTTAGTTATACGGATTGACAATCCATAAACGTTTAACACAAATGAAAATAGGCGAGAATAGAAGAAACTGAATGATGTATATCTGTACTTAATAAAGGATATTTTTAGAAATTAATTATACAATGTTAGGTGTATGAGAAATATGCATGATGTAAAAAGCAAACCCCTCATTTTTTTGGGTTCATCAAAAGGAAGAGTATTAGCAATAAATTACACTTTTGCCTAACACGTACACTACTATGGAATTATTATATACCTCTAATTCTAGTGATTATAGACCA
This sequence comes from Glycine tomentella, assembly GCA_007407185.1. NCBI lineage: Eukaryota > Viridiplantae > Streptophyta > Magnoliopsida > Fabales > Fabaceae > Glycine > Glycine tomentella. The sequence goes on along the minus strand of PYAF01004537.1, from coordinate 227,447 downwards.
TTTTTATATAATAATATAAATAAGAATAAAAAACAAAACAATAATATATGAGGTACAAAATAGTAAGATCGAGGTACTCATTTTATGAAAAAACTTTCTTTCCATTTTTTTAGTCTAGTAGGCTTAATATTTCTGACTATTACAATGGTTTTTTTTCATGTTAAAAAAAACAAGATTTTTTAATAAAGAAAACAAAGTCAAAGTCTGAGATTTTGATTAAAATTTATTAAAAACTATAAAATTAATAAAAGAAACTTATTATATGAGAGGTGAAACTCACTAAAATTTAATATTTCTAACAAATTTCAACTAATAGTAGAGATGGTTGTCAAAAAAGTGTTTTAATAATAATAATAATAATATTTTTTTTGTTTTAATCCTCCGATTTATTAGAAAAAAGAAACTCTAATTAATTTAAAATTTGGTCAAATATAAATAAAGTTTGACAAAAAATTATTAATACTCAAACAATAATCACTTGTTTCCAATCATTTCATTAAAAAATAACAACGTTTAAAACATGCATTAAAAAGCATGAAACCCTCATGAATAAACAGTCTTAAAAAAATGATAAACAATGTCCAAAAATTTATTTTCAATATAAAATAAATAAAATATTGGAAGCACAATGATGTGGTATATCTTATAGTAGCATATATGAAAATCCATTGAAAATAAAAGAGTCACGTTAAGACATACTCGAAATCACATTTAAAACGTAAAATATTATATCCAAAATATAGAACCAAATTGATATAATCGTAGGAAAACCTTGTATCTCTCTTGGGTTGGGTGGTTTACTATAATAATGCCAAATTGATGCTTCTTCGGCTTACAAGTTTTGTTGATGAAAGAAAAAATGTCAACTTATTCTTAATATGTTATCTCTTCCCAACAGAGCACGTGGCCAACATGTAATAAGGTAGAGATTTTTTGTAGACTAAATGAAGGGACTTTTCATGTAAAAAAAGACTATGTGTATGTGATTTCTTCTTCTTCTTTTCATTTCCAATCCATGTATATTTAAAGTTATTCAGAGAAGAAAAACTTTCTTAGTTTATTATGTTATCATTTGATAAATTTAGACAATAATACACTTTCCAATAACTTTGCATGAGCTATAGATCAAGGAGAAAAGGCAAAGACATATTTACCGCAGCTAGTGGAATTGCCAAAGGACAAAAAAAGCTCGTGGGGGATCAAAAGTGTGCACATATTTTATTTTACCGTTTATTTATGGTATATAAAAATTTCTTCTCCTCTCTTTAACTAATCTAAATGAGAAGCTTTTCAATGGTTAAAAAGGCATAAAAAGGGAAAGCTGCTCCAACTCCAAGTGTTGGAATTTACAAGGGAAAGGAATGTTAAGTTTGGCTTTTGAGTTTAATAAAGTCATATCACTTTGCGAATCTATAAAAAATTTACTATTATTTTTTACTTAAGAAAGGAAGACATACAGTTAAACATTGGGGACTACAAGAAGAAGCATAAAAATAGAACAATAATGACAAAGCCAATACCATTTTTTAGGTACATAGAATAGGTGAAGGAAAGAGAAAGATAGAGAAAATAATACTTTTTTTCATGTACTTATATTAAATTTCCTTCCTCTAATTATTTGAAGATACAAAAATATTATATTTACTTTTTTCATAAGTATTATATAAGTAAGTTTACTAACCAGACAATCGTACACTAAGATTGAAAATTAATTAATAATCATATAATAACCTAAAAAAATCAAGTGAATAACTTATTTTTAATTTTAACCATTTAAATATAATCTAAAACTCTATATTGTTAATTTCGCTTTTCAAAATAACCTTCACAAGTAAGGAAATAGGATTTCCAAAGTAAAATCATTACTTGAAAGTGAGTCTAAGACGAATTACGAAACACGATAGAACAACAACGGCATTTTTTTTCCCAATCGATTTTTACTTTCTTTCTCCTTCCTCCAATTCATGGAATGGAAGAGTAAAAAATGAATAAATACGGTTATAAAAAAATGCAATGAAAAATAAATAAAAAGAACAAAACCATAATGGAAATGATCCAATGATTTTTTTTATTGAAAAATATCAGTTATTAATATGTTAGTTATTTTTTACAGGATACTTAAATTTATGATTTATCCTTCTCTTCCTGCTACTTTTAGCATCATATTAATCTTATATTTCCAATTATTTAATAGATGTAGCTCGATTGGAAATATACATTGAACCTGTGATTAATTTTCGCATAATATATTTTTAAAAAGAAGCAATAAACAAATTTGACTAAGCTCATTCAAGCTTGTGGGAAATCTTGGTATCACTAGGACACTAATTACACTGGTACCAAATTTTTTTAAAAAAACGGCAATGGAAATATAAAAAGAAAAAAAGAAAAAAAAAAAAGAAGAGAAAAACAAAACGGCTTTAAATACAATTGATGTTATAGTACGGCGTGTTGAGGCTTGGCTCAGAGTCACACAAAAAGAACATACTTCAGCCACGAACACAGTGCACTATATAGTCTATAGCTTCACCTTTTCGTTGTAGTTGTTTCATTTACCATGTCTACTATGTCTGAAGGGTATTATAATTCCAAGAAGAGTGATGATATATGTGGCCAGGTACTTGTACTTTCTGCGATCAAAAAATAAACTTTCAATTAATCCTCACTTCAGGTTCTGTTCTGTTCTGTTGTCAATGCTAAATTGGAAACTTTAAATTATAAATCCCATTTTTTATATTAATAAAATTGTAGTCTTATGTTTATTCCTTCTCAATCCCAACTTTATTGTTTTTGTTACTTTCAATGTTTCTCAGTTTATTCCTCCTTAGTTCCCATATATGTGTATCAGATTTTGATTTTGAATGACTCTTTTGAACCACTTAAGTTTCAAGTGTAGGTTTTCTATCTAGCATGTGAAGTATGGATTCAGTTCAACTTTGAATGTTTGGTTCTTTCACCCTTTGCAAATCCCCTACCTATATTTGTCCCTTCATTAATTGGTTTACCTTTACTCAGGAAAGTATGAATTTGGATTTTGGAAACTAAAATTTTTGTGGATTTTCTCCAACTCATATGTTCTGACTCTTAAAGAGTGGTTTTGTTTTCTATGCAGCAGGGAACCCGTGCAGCATTGAGCATGTCAAGGCTTCGTTGCATTCTGCGAGGGTTGAATTTCAAGACCTATATGTCTTTGTTTCTTGTTGTTCCAATGGGAATCTTCTGTCTGTATTTTCATGGGCTGGAAATCTCATACTTTCTGAGACCCCTGTGGGAATCTCCTCCAAAACCCTTCCATGAAATCCCTCATTATTATCATGATAATGTGTCAATGGAGACCTTGTGCAGACTTCATGGTTGGAGAGTTCGCGAATCGCCAAGACGAGTCTTCGATGCTGTCTTGTTTAGCAATGAAGTTGACATCCTCACCATTCGCTGGAAAGAAATGTATCCATATGTGACACATTATGTGATCCTCGAATCAAACTCAACATTTACAGGATTGCCCAAACCGTCGATTTTCGCAAGCAATAGGGACAATTTTAGGTTTGTTGAGTCTCGGTTAACGTATGGGGTGATTGGAGGAAGATTTAAGAAAGGCGAGAATCCTTTTGTTGAAGAGGCATACCAAAGAGTAGCCTTGGACCGGCTTTTAAAGATAGCAGGAATAGAAGATGACGATCTCTTGATAATGTCTGATGTTGATGAGATTCCTAGTGCTCACACAATTAACCTCTTGAGGTGGTGCAATGGTATCCCTCCTGTTCTTCACCTTCAAATGAGGAATTACTTGTACTCTTTCGAGTTCTTTCTAGACAACCAAAGTTGGAGAGCGTCAGTACATAGATACCAGACTGGCAAGACATGTTATGCACACTATAGGCAGGCTGATGTCTTGTTGGCAGATGCTGGATGGCATTGTAGCTTCTGTTTCCGCCATATAAGTGAATTCGTATTCAAGATGAAAGCTTACAGCCATAACGATCGGGTGAGGTTCGCGCATTACTTGAACTGTAATAGGATTCAGGATGTGATATGCAAAGGGGATGACCTATTTGACATGCTCCCTGAAGAGTACACATTTAAGGAGATTATTGGGAAGATGGGACCTATTCCTCATTCTTATTCAGCGGTTCATCTTCCATCATATTTGTTGAATAATGCAGAGAAATACAAGTTCTTGTTGCCTGGTAACTGCAGAAGAGAAAGTGGCTGAGCTTTTTAGAATATGAAATCTACTGATATTGTGTACTATGACCCAAAAAGGAGAAGTATTGAATGACTTATAACTCTGGTGTGGTCATGGGCAACACACCTTTTGTAGCTTAACTTAAGATATGCATAAAGCTAGCCATACTTGTTTAAAATAGTAGCAAGACATTCCCAATCTTTTCTCATGGGAATTTGGATTTCTTAGAATGGGTTATATACACATATTCTAACCACTTAGGTTGTCAAAATGACTCATCTCTTGTTTAAATTACTTCTATAGTTCAATTTTGATTGATTTCCGCTAGTGTGTGTTTTCCCCTATAGTACACCTAGTTTTTTCTGTTTCTTTTAATTTCTAATGATACAAAGTGATATAGTGGTAAGTTTAACCCTCTTAATTCTGCTTCTAAATTCAATTGAATAATTGATAAAACCATCAACAGAGCAAGATATGTGCTGCACCTTAGAATCGGCCATGATGATGATTTTATTCAAGGTTGGCTGCTTTTGCATTCTGTTTTTTGTCCAACTCTTATTATGCACTCAAAGTCATCCATCAACAAGGTATCAAACCTTTTCGGTAGATTATATTTTTGTGGCTAAATTATGTAAATGACTCTTGCATAGTGAGTGGACTTCATTAACTTGGATGAGCTGTGCCAATGGTTGGATCTTGTCTGTGGAAATTGACGTTTAATTTTTGTTCATTTTCAAAGATTTGGAGGAAGTAATCCGAGTCCCCACCACCTAAGACTTAAGAAGAGCACTTATCAAAATTAGATGCCCACTAAGTAGTGTTTTCAACTGTCAAAATCATTGTGTTTTACTCTTCAATGTCTTCCTCAGCATGATTATCGTAAGTTTATAACCTCATATGTCTCATAATAAATTAATACAGTATACTTTAATTTTTATCGAACAAATTGATTGACGACGACTCCGAATGTAAGAAATTATTTATAAAAGTCAAACTCAATTCCACCATGTTACGTGAATATTGCCCCCATTTTTTAGTACCATGAAGAAAATAAAATATCATGATTAAATTAATTAGTGAAATCTAAAAGTAATTATTTTCTGATTTTCGTTCGTTTCACCCCTTGCATAATTTTTTTTAGTCACCTTTGTTTTTTGTATTGTCTCTATCCATGAATCAATACCATTTCATCAATCCATTCTTCATAGAAGAAAACTCTATCCTTCATGGTTCATACTCATTTTATTATAATTTCGGGGCACGAGTGGATACTCTCCAGGCTACATGTTTGGAAATACTTCTTTCTGACTTAAAGGTACTTAAAAATTGAAAAACAAAAAAGGCATCTATGGGTATCTGACATAATTTTCATTAGGTGAAAATTATGGTGAATGAGTCAATTGTCTTCTATGATCGTATGCGTGGACCATTACAGTTTTCTTTGCTAGATGATGAGAGTGCCTTGCGTTGCAGGCCTCTACATTTTTCTTTTCTTATTCTTAGCAAATTCTGTGGTAGAGAATTATTTGTTAAAGAATATCTGAATTGTATTTTTATGCAATCTTTGTTTTTCAAAGTCATAATTCTTTTTTTTAACATTATAATGTGGTAGACAATTATTTGTTAAAGAATATCTTAACATTATAAAGTGAGTAGAGAATTATTTTAAAGAATATCTTGATTGTACTTTTATGCGACCATTGTTTTTCAAAGTCATAAGTTCTTTTATTTTAATATTATAAAAAAATTAGTCTCTCTTTTATATTTTTTATTTAAAATTCTAAAATTGTCATTTTCCATCCAAGTATTTTAAAATTTATGGATTTGAAATATGAAAAGATTTTAATTTTTTAGTATTTAGAAATTTAGAGATTTTGTGAAAACTTGATTTAAAAAAATGGAAGGATTTTGTAAAATACTATGAGATTATGTTTTTAAATAAAGTTTGAGGTTTTAATTAGTAAATTTTGAATAAAAATTTAAATGTTTTACTCATTTTAACTTGTAAATTTTTTAAAAAGAAAAAAGTTAACATAAGAATTTTGAGTAAAAAATATTAAAAATACTAAATTTATTTAATTTTAAAAATAAAAAATAAAGTTTCTAAAAAACTTATAAAACCAAAATTATAAGTCATCTAAATTAAATGGAGTAGGAATACACTTAAGTCCAACATATTTATGTGCTTCTATCTCTTTGCAAGCGTACCAAATTGTTAGTAAAATGAAAAATTCATGTATCGTTTCCTTACAAATTTGTGCAATATTAGCATTTTCACGTAAATATCAACTTAAGCCAACGAATATCATAAGAAAGCTGTAAAAATACTAACTTTAGTCGATTTTGTAAAGATTAAAACAGACCAAGTGCATAAGCAAGGTTAAAATGATCTTTTTTTGGTTTTATAATAAAAACAAAGGTGGAAATAGAAGATTTAACCGATAACAAAGGTATTATCTTGGTTAGATTTCACCAAACTCTACTCTCTTCTCACTTTAACGAACAATACATATTCCATTTACATTTCAATGTTAAAATCAGTCAGCAAATGCCTTCTTAGCTCTAATCTCTTAGATGAGATGAAAAGAGTCTTAGTTCCTTTATTAAATCTTGATCCCTCAAATGAACTAGCTTAAGCTTAGTAACACAAGATAACCAATGAACTAAGCTCCATTCCTAGACACCCAGGTCATTGAGTATTTTGTTTCAACTCTAGACAATGAAGGCATTTTCCAACAACAATCATTTCCTAAAATCATGCCATGATTGGTCATTCCACAAGAAACATTAAACAAAGAAACAAAATACTAACATTGAACACAAACACCTAAATATACATACACACACACACCAGGAGGTACAAGAGAGTTTGAGTAAGGTTACATCTAACCCCAACAGTGGAAGAACTTAGCTACTCATAGTCATGAGTAGCTCCAAAATACATGAAAGGTAGAAGAGAAATGGAGAGGAGGATCCAAGAGAAGAACTTATCTCCAAAGGAATAGTGGGAACTTCGTGCCTCCGTAGAAGAGAAAAAAAATGAAGAGAGATAATGTATACTAAATAGACATCCACTTTAAATGCATCAGAAAATTTTCATTTTTGGCAACTTAGTCATACACTATGGATTAGCCAAAGTACACAGATCTCAAATGAACACAAAATAACTCTTGCTTAGCCACCAGTTCTTACTTAGTCAGGCTTGAATCTTTTGCTCTTTGTCTGAATTTTAGCTTAGCCTGAAATTTTGGCATAGCAACTGTCTTTAATGCATTTCCTTGCACACTTTCAAACTTTTGCTCCAAATTTTCTTTTCAACTTCAACCTCCATTTTTACAAGAAGGGATTAGAAATACTAAGATATAAAATAAGATAGCTAATTAAAAAGTTAAAACTTTATAAAACTAGATTAATTTGAGTTTAAAAAGACTCCAATTAAGAAGAAAAATGAGAAAAATGTCTCTAAATTCATTCAGAAATTATCTTAAGCAATTATCATGGGCTACGCTCGGAAAACTTTTCTAGAGCATATCAGGTTATAAGTTTAGCTAGACTTCATTTCACGGCTTTATAAAAGAAAAATGTTTCTTAGAAAATCTTTGAATTGTATACACCTTAAAAAAAGAAGAAAGAGATAAGAGATAAATAATTAATTCAATGACATAGTGTGATAAAAAGAAAAAGATTAAAAAAAAATTGATCGAATGTTTAAAACTTTTGATTTTCATAATATAATATAAGCACTCTTATATAAAATCTGCAACACATCATTATTGCATTGCATGGATGTGATAAGGACATTTAACACTGTCTTTATTAGGAGCATGCTTGAGGTTGAAAAAATTGCCAAAAAAGCATCATCAACTGCTATTTCATTTAATGCCTCCATCTTCCACCGTCTCACTCTCAGAACCGCCCAAGCAAGGGATCTTGTGATGTGATTCACCAACAAATTGTTCTTTTACTATATCGCATTTGGATAATCTTTTCTCCAAATCCTTATATAAAAAGAAAAAAAGTTAAACTTTTCTCATGAGTTAAAATTAATTTATTTACTTAATTTTTATAAAAGTGTTTTCATTTAATTTTTCCAAAAATTAAAATATACAAATTGATTTTAAGTTAAAATATATTATTATTATTATTATTATTATTATTATAGATGACATATATTGTTATGCACCTTTCAAATAATAAAACCACATCTCTTTCAATTCATTGTTTAATTCAATGCCTAGACTACAAAAAGTGCCACAGACAAATTTCTTTTGCAGATATTCAAAGTCTGGTACTTCAAACTCTCACTTAGAACATGCCACATACATCACATGACGAGTGCTCAAGTAGGCTAGTAATTGCTTTTGTATTTGACATGAGACAGTGTTGTTAGAGAGGAAGCACCGTGTGAGAACTGAATAAACAGGCTGTATGTTGGGCTTCATTTCATGTTTTTGTTTGGACCAATTTTATTTGTTTAAAATCTTCAAAAATACCACAATGCAATGTGGTCTTGCATTTACTGGGCTAGTCACTGTCCCAAGCCTCGTCTGCTTCTTTTAGTGTTCTCCTCTTACTCTTAGGGATATCACTTTTGATCACATTATTACTATTTTGATTTGTAGGGTAGTCCCCAGTCTCCTCAGCAGCATCTGAAGGCCACAGCCAGTTTTCTGAACAGCTAAATTCATCTATGGATTCAGAATCAATTTTGTTAACTCCATGTTTCTTTCCTCTCACACTCTTTGGTGCATCAAAACTATCATGATATTGAGCAGAACCACCAACCTTACCCTCATGATCCCTCGCACCACTCTTCTTGTTACTCATTGTTTGATGTGCATACTCATCATCACTGCTACTACTCCTGTAGCTATCACTGAACTTTCTCAAATGTCCTGAGTCGTTATTCTCTTGCTCCTCATCCTCAGACTCCCACATTGCATATTCAACTTCACTGAGCATGCCTTCTGATTCAGAATCTTCTACGGTCATATTCCCCCTAAATTTAGCTCCAGCATGTCTACTTGAACTTTCGTTATCTCTGGCCCGACCAATACCAGGATTATTCTGCTTCTCTCTTTTCCTCCTACTTTCCTTGAACCTAACTCTAGTTCCATCAGATCCTTCAGAATTGCTGTTAAGATCACTAGCATCTGCAATATTATTGAAATGCCACTCCTCCTCCTCATCATCATCATCATTGTCAGAATGAGTGTTCTCTTCACCATCACTATCGATAGCATGACGCTTAGGATGTGTAGTCTGCCAAAACCTTGAGCCTCTAGCCTCAACATCATGGTCATCATTTCTAGAAGCATCTGATCTTCTGTATCTTCTACCAAATTCTTCTTTGTTCCAGTATCTAATTCTTCCAAACTCTTCTTTTTCTTTTGCCTCTTCAGCTTCATATTCTTTATCTGCTGCATCCTCTATCTCAGCAATGAACCGATCTAGCTCTTCCTGATCACTATCAGCTATAGGCTCTGACTCATCAAAACCTTCAGCAGGTTCTATTATTGACTGCTTGCCTTCACGGAAGACATAAGGGCTTCCTTCTTTCTGGTCTATGGCATTGAAGAATGTGGAAGCAACTCTCTGGATGCTGGCCATGGCAGCTGGATCCTCAGGATTTACTCCCATCCGTCGAAGCTGCTGTTCTATTTTCTTTATGTTTAGCTTCTGAGACTCAAGAGCTTGCTCAAATCTGGCCTTGAAAAGAGCCTGTATACAATGACAGCAACAAATACATTACCCCCTCCAACATCAATTTCTTTATATAGGTACATAACTAGGGAGGGAATGATGAATTTTCAAAGAAAAATAAAAGAGGCAACAGATTTGAGCAGTCAAGCCTAACAATATCTATATTTTCATATAAGTTGTCATGTATGCCTAATCAATAAAACAAAAGCACTTCACTTTGGATAGTCATTAACAAACAGTCTTCAACTTTCTTCCCTTGCATTCTTTTAGGGAGTGAAGTTTTTCGTATGTGAGGGTGTAATTTTACCAATACACTACAGCTATAATAAACAGGCAAGTGTCATTATTTTTACATGATAATGAACATATGGCACATAAACATCACAACTCGTGATTCTGAAGTTAAGCCTTAGGCACCCTAACCATTACATGCAAAGCATCACCGCTGTTTAGATACAGGCAGAAAGTGGCAGTCAAATAAGGAATATAGCAATGCAAGACTACCTTCCTCTTTGTAAGGGTGTTAATAGGTATCAAATTTTTGGGTTGGCGATAATTTCTGCCACGGAACATAATGATTGTTTTCACATTATGAACATTTATCACAATCCCACCACTCAATCTTGCAAGCATTGAAGCCATTTCTTTTATTTTTTCCTTGGGGAAGTTGTCACAACAAACTTGCACAGTCTCATGAAACTTCCAATGGAGATGCATATTTTGTACAACTCCTCCAAAGACACCACGAACACCAACTGGGACATAGTTCTTATTCCTGAATCCAATTTTTTTATACGCCTGTAGCTGTTCAGGTGTTAAGAGCTCTGGGTCATGCCGAGGATGAGGCAGCTCCGGTAGCTCATACTTCTTGAGTTTCTGTAGAAGCAATGCCACTTTCTTCTTGGCCTGAAAAATTTGGAAGGTAGGGAAATAAGATTTAGTCAAATGTTCATATAACAAGCACTACAACAACACCAAGCAAAAATTATATCAGCCATCAATGTGCAATCTGTTATCATGATTTGAAATTTTCCATTTTATGATTATCAGTATGTGCTAATAACTAAACAATCAAAGCCAGAGAATTAACCAAAATGAAACAAATTAAAGCTAATAGGAAATATTCAATGTCTTCAATGAAGAAACAAGAAGAATATTAAGAATTACTCTCTCTCTCTCACTCTCTCAACTTAAAGATAGTCCTCATCTATTATCAACACACAAATTCTTACTTCCTTGAGGTATCTCGGGTTCCATAATTTTCAATCAATCAACTGAATTTCCCTACAAATATGTTATAAGCTAAAACATGAAAACTCTTTAGCTTGCCCCATTTTACTGAGAAACCTGGTTCAGGCATCTCATGTTATAAGCCAATTCTGTTTACCACTTTCACATAGAAGTAATATACACGGATAATGTTCTTTAAAAAAAAAATACATTTTAGTATAGTCTAAAACATTTGGAACTAGAATGACTGATTGATGATGTCTATACACAGACTTACAAACCATATGATAAACACATCTCAGACACTTATCACACCACAAAACAACAGATGAACTGAAAACAGGGATTCCGAATTGAACTCCAAAAAACAATTAATGGAAGGATAGTTGGAGAACACACTCTCTTGAGATTGTAAATGAGCCTCTCCTCCTCAGTCATGAGTTTCTTCTTCAACTTTTTTGCTCTCCGAATCTCCCTTAAAGTCTTACCAGACTCTTTCTGCATTCGCCTTTCCACCTTGCTGCGCATACTCCTACCTTTGGAAGTTGACATTGCCCGGGACAACGGTCCATTCAAAAGATTCAACTGCTTAACATAACAATACAAACCAACTCTGTGGTATTCCTCTTCAACTTTAACGGTGTTGCTGCACTCAGGCGTGTGACCTAAAGGTACAACATTTCTGAACAAAAAATAAATCACAACCAACCCCTTTTCCTTAAAACACTCACACAACACACACACAGTGATTGCTGATAAAATTGCATCAGTATACCAAGATAAATTAGAAAACAATGAAATTGCTTCAGTGATTAATCAAAATAAATAAAATTCACAGTGATTATTGGTGAGTGAAGTAAAGATGTGAACTTTGAGGTGAAAGAGTAAAATGGGTTTAAGCAGAGAGATAGAGTTGGAAAAAGGGGTACTTGTAGAGATTGGATTGAAGTTGAAGCAGAGAAGAGAGGGGCTTGAAGCAATGTCTTTGAAGATTTCTGGCACCAAACATTGTTGTGTTGCTTTCTCTTTGGTCACCAATCAGCCACAAGTAGCGTTTCTAGTTTCGGGGTTTGACATGGGCAAGGCCGAAGAATAACAGGGTTTGGACTTTGGAGACTCCGATTTTGTCCCCCCAAACGCACCCTGTGCGTGGGTGTTTTTGGATTAATTGAAAATAATAATAATTTAATAATCAAATATTGTTATAATTAATTATTTGAGATAAGTTTTATATTTAGATATATTCGATTAATTTTAAAATATATTATTTATTTTCATTATTGAGTGAAAGATGATCTAGCTTGGATACTTGTAAAATGCACTCTTAAGAAAAGATATAGATCTTTAAGTGTAATTAAGTCTCAAACTGATAAAAACTCAAGAAAACCACCTAGAGTTCTGGAGGCAAAGATTTGAATTATGATAGTTAAACAAAAATCAATTTTTATAGTGAAATTCAACAAAATATGAAAATCTGTATTTAAAAAAATACTTTAGAAATAAAATGAAAAATAAATTAATATTAAATACAAAATACTAGCTGCTAAATTTTAAGAGAAAATTTTCTGTTTATTTATAGATCGTATGGGTGTTGGAATAGTTTAATTAATTTTGTGTCAATATATTATTAAAGTGAAGTATTAGCCAAATTAATACTCATAATGGGTCTCATTTTTCAATTATAATTTTTTTTATCCATGCTCAAACTCAAGATTTTATTTAAAATATTTGAGCCCACTCAAATCAACAATATATTGATAATCACACATTAATTTTATCTTTAATATTATTGAAAAAATAATTTATTGTATTATTAGTAAATTTAATCTATAAAATTATTAAATTGGTCAATTTAGCCCTTAAATTTAACAATCATGAGTTAATTTGTTTCTTAAAAAAAATCATTCTCTGTACCAAAAAAATTAACTAATTATTCTAAAGGATTAAAATAATTGGTAGTTGTTTTTTTATAGGAATAATTAGTAGTTGTTAAATTTAAGGACTAAATTATTTTCTGTTATGTTAAGAACACAATTGTTTAATAATTATTAAAGTCAAGCACTGTATTTATTTTTTTCTCCAATATTAAGAATCAAATTAATTGATGGAGATAATTTAAGGAAAAAATTGATGCTTTACTCTTCTTTTAGCAGCAGTGCAAATGTGATGCTTTGATAATTCACTTGAATGTTTGTGCATGGATATTGCATAGATAGATTTCTTTTTCTTTTTTTTTCAATTTTTTTTACAAAAATAATTTTTTCCTCATTATTTTCTGTCAAATAAATGAAATTAAGAAAACAACAGTGATCAACTAGAATATGAATTGTTTTATGTGCATGGATATGCATGAAGATCAACTTATTTATTTGCATGGATATGCATGAAGATCAACTTATCCATATTATCTTGAGTTCCAGTCCTAAATATGTAGATGCGTTAAATATGTTAAATATTTAGAGTGAGAGTTTGTCATGAGTCTCATAACTATAATAATTCCACAATGATCAAATAAGATTATCTCCCATGAAAGATAAAGATACATGTATTCTCCCAATGCCAAGATTAATTGTTGCAAATGTTAAAAAGTAGTCTTTTACTTATTAAAATGTGCTTCAATTATATCATCTCAACCACTTTCTAATGCGTGTTTGGAAACACTTCCTCAACGGACGTAATAGTACGTTTTTCACGTTAAATCACAATTGGTTGGAAAAGCTAGTGACATTGGCTTCTCAAGTGCAAGCGAACACACGGATCATAATGGGTTTGAAACTGCATTTAACATGCCTACTACGTACACCTGAATTGTTTGAAATTAAACATGCAGAACCAGGAAACCCTTTTCTTATTGCAACTAATGTGTAGTAAATTAGCCTTATTGGAGTGGCTTGAGGTTGTGAAATTTCAGCTTTAAAGCTGGTTATAGATAAAGAGACAAATCAATTCATTTCCATAGTTCTAATAATAATTACATGCATGCTTGCAGAGTAAGAGCAATGTTTGAACAGCTTTAAATAAAAATAATTCTTACATACAACCAATTGACTCGAAAAACAAATTATTCAATTGTTTGTATGTTAGTAAACTGTTAGATTTCCACTCCACTCTCACAAATACTGCTCACATAAAAGAGTACACAGGTTCCAGATTCAGCTTAATAGTTTATGACAACATATACATACAAGTTACAATAGTCCAGAAACCTAACACATCCATAAAGTTTGTGCTTGTAAGCACCACATGATTACAACCTGATCGAGCTTTATACTATCTTTGCATGTAGGAATAAACAAAATTATTGCAACACTTGGTGATTAAGCATCAGTACCAACTAGAAGTTGCTTTAAAGCAAACAAGCACCTTATGGTGTGTCAATCCACTGAAGGGTGCTGTCTTGAGAAACAAATTGTAAATTCTGCATGCAAAATGAGAATCACGGAGCAATGAGAGGATGTTAACAAACTATTGAAAAACTCTAGAAGAGTAAATTGATGCTTACAGAAAGATCAAAGTCTGGAGGAGTATCCAATTCCAGGGTGTCCAGGACAGAAACTCCACAAGATCCATAATCATTATTGTTTCCAGGTGCAACCAACTTGTTCGCCTTTGCATCGCCATTAAAAGTGGAGGTCAATCCAGAATGATTTAGGAGAGCAGATGATTGTAACATCTGCTTGCATAATAATATGTCTTCCAAGCCATCAAAGTCACAGTCAGCTTGTGATTCACCAGCCAACCATGCAGGGTCCTCATCTTGAACATTAGATGGTGGTGCATGTGATTCTCCAGGTATAGGCTTGGCATCCTAATGCAATAAGCAAAATTTCACAAGTGAAGCAAATACTGTAGCTGTTTGGAAAATTAGTGAAAAATGTCAATTGACTTTGCCTCTTTTCTCGAGAGAAAATTAACATAAGTTCACTAGTATTTCAAGATGTGTCTATCAAATGTGGTGCACAAGTAGAAGTTTTTCATATGCTTGTTTTTGGTTTGGATAAATTTTTCAATAAATACTCATGGTGAAGAAAAAAAGAAGCTAAAGTAAATTATATTTTTTCGGTTAGTTAAAATCAACTTATGCACTTCAATTTATATAAACATTCTCTTTCATCTAACTTTTGAAAAACCCATGTTACATAAGTTGATTTTAACTTTTGGAAGAAATTTGATTCAGTTTTTGCTTTTTATTTTCTTCTTCCTACGTGTTTATTGATAAGTTTATCCAAATATGGTCATATCTTTTTTTCATTTATATTACATACAAGGTGATGAGCCTCAGTTAAATTAGTTATCATAGACAGCTTTGTGCATAAAAAATAACTACACACCTGGATGAATGGCAGAAGTTCATTTTCATCAAAATTGTCATCACATTTGCCTGTACAAGGTCGAGTAGGGGGATTTGGTTTTGGGGTTCTTGGACCTGCTTGTGCTGCTATGTTAGAATCTTCAACCACTGTATTCTCCTCGTTCTTCTCAGTCTGCTTATGCCGTTGATAAAATATTTTTGAAACCACATATGCACCATCCTTCTCACATTCTTCACTCCCTAGATGGTACTGATGCATCACCCAATTGGTTTTATATGGCTTGATCCCTTTCTTAGATCTTACATAAAGAACCATGATCTTCTTAAAACCCTTATGCACTCCATCTTCTGTCACAGCTTTGGTCCTACCAGTCTTGTGCCAGCGTACATCCTCCTCAGTCAAACCATCTTGATGATGAATCTTTCGACGCTTCCTTCGTCCAGTAGCATATGCATTAGCTATTTTGTGAAAGAAATGGACACTACTCCCATCCGTCTTAGCACCTATAGCAAAATGAGTATAGTTTTATCAGAGAATATGCTCCAGAAAATCACATTTAATATTTGGTCAGAGTCAGAACCAATGAATATATGTAAAGTGAATTAGAAGATAATCATTACTGGCCTGTAACCACTAAATTTGTTTTGGCAATCATAAAACCCAAGCTTCCCCTGATCCCTATCCCAAAGAGAAACAAGGGAAACATCATGATCGGTCGGATATCTTTTCTTTTTATTTGTTCCATCATGATCATCAATTAAATTTTTCTAAGCCTTTGTTACTTTTAGTTTAAAAGGGAAGTAATAGGCCTCCTAAGCCCAACAATATTTGTTAGATGCTGATTGAGATTTAATTAAACCTATACTTGATGATTGAATGTTCTTGAATCAAATTTTTTGTTCTTTTTTATTTTCCTTTTTATCTTAGTCCATTTAGCAATGCAGCCGGCTAAAGGTGCAGAAGGCACACTGATTTTACATCGGTATTATCTTACATGGATTTTGTTCACATGAACTTCACAACCTACTCCACAAGGGACCATTATCTGTCATTTACTTCCATAGGTAAGGAAGTGTTTGAGTTAGGGGTGTTCACGAGTATGGTCATCCGTAAACTCGTACTGATCCGAACAGTTTGGGTTGAGTCATTTATATATTTGGGTCGAAATCGACCGAACCGATCAAAATAGGTCATATACACGTTGGGTCACGGGTTTAGATTTATAGGTCAACGTGACCCGATTACCCGATCTGTGAACCGGTAGTAATAATATAAATTTTAATATTTATATATATATATATATATATATATATATATATTAAAAATTAAAAAAATAATTTGACGATAAAAAAGGATGTGGTACCGTAAATGTTTAAGATTGCATTAAAAAATATGATAGAATATTTTTTAATATTGTATTAAAAAATAGGATAGAATATTTTTAAGATTGCATTGCATAATATAATAAAATATCTTTAAGATTGCATTGAATAATATGATAGAATATATTTAAGATTGTATTCAAAAATTGGTTAAAATCATATTTTTAAATTAGTATAAATAGAAACATATTTTGGTGTTCATGTATGCATTCTATTCCAAATAATATTAGAGTTTTAGAAAGTTTATGTTTGCATCATTGAGAGAATTGTTGTGAGATCATATAGAAATGTTTGACAAGTCTGATTCTTCAACTCTCCATCAAGATTTAAAAGTACCTATTTGCTTAAGGAATAGAAGCGTTGGTAACTATTTTATTGTATTTTTCTTCTTGACTTTGGAAAAGGTCACAGCTGAGAAACTAGGATACCAGTTTTGTCTATGTTCTTGATGAATTGAGACGTGTGACTTCTAGCTGAGAAATTAGGATACCAATCTGGCTGGGAAACAAGGATATCAGTCTGTCTCTATTCTTGGTGAATTGAGACTAGAATTTTTTGCTGGGAAATAAGGATACCAGCTGGGATAATTATTGTGTAAGGATAGACTAGGAAATTATGATACTAAGAACTCTTGTACACAAAATTATCATAGTGGAGTTGTCTATTGGATTGATTATCCAATTTAGACGTCGTGATTTTTTACCCAATTGGGTTTTCCACATTAAATTGATTGTGTCTTCTTTATCTCTTGTCTTATTGCTTTGAGTTTGATTTTAAATTATTAATTATTTTATAAAACTCAATTCACCTCCCTTTTGAATTCATGGGGACCAACACAATATTCATATGTTATAGAAATTTTAATAGTAGACTTTTATAATTAAAAAAATTCTCGATTGCTTCCAAAAATTAGATCAAATGAAATAATTTTCAATATTAAAAAGTTCTCAATTGACTTAAATTGACCATCCACAGTTTTATATAAATAAATCATGACATTCAACTAACTGTTTAGGACCTTGTATTTTAGACATTTGAATTATGTTCCCTACTTTAAAACTTTAAGTAGCTGAAATCAAAATAATGGAAAATTTGATTAGAACTAAGGTATGTTGCTTTGAAATAAGAATTGATTTAAGGTTATGACTTTTTTTTTCATATTTTGTTTACCATGTTTATAATATTAATGAATCATATTTTGTTTATTTGTTTTTAGCAAATCTGGTTGCAACAAAATTGGTTAAAACAAAGCTTGGTTTGTAAGAAACAGTTGTGATTCAGACTATTAAGTAAATCTTGTTCAAAAATCTTCTGCTTTAATTTATATTATAAGTCTATTTTAGAATATTATGTTGATGGTATTAAATGAATCAATTTTACTACTTTCATACATTTGATAATATTGTGTTAATTTTATGGGATATTTGAAATAATTGTGATATTAAATAGTAGTTCTAAAAAAAATTAAATGGGTAACCCGGTGATCCGAATCGAATCGAACTGTTTATGAACGGTTGGGTTGGGTTGGGTTGGATTTCAAATTTTTTCTTCTGAAAATCGAATCGGATCGAACCGATCAAATTTGATTAGGGTGAATCCTAAATTTGGCCAAAACCGATCCAAAGACCCACGACCACCCCTAGTTTGAGTAGCATCCTTGAGATGTTGGGCATATGGACTTCACCTTACTGGTCCATTACTCTTTGGCCGATCAAAAACAAAATCCATTACTCAACGTTTTGTGGAATAAATGGTAAATGTTCACGTATTTGAAAAGGTCAGAAGAACCCTCACCTGGAAGATTTTGTGGATGAGTGTAGCAAATACCTTGCTCTCCTTCTAGAATTGGGATGAACTGATGAATAAACATGTGTGGCTCTCTGTTTCCAATACAACACTTTGCTGCTAAATGCTCTAAAAGCTCAACATCACAAGGATCAAACTTTACACCAACAGGAAAGCCAGGCCACTCATGAGAAACCTGCACAGACAAACAAATATTCTTAATGAAACATGCAATAAGTTAAATCTTGTGTTTGTCTCCCCTAAAGTGAGTTACAATAAAGTAAATAATATCAGTCATTGATAAGAAGATCAATTGTCAATATATGTATACATGCATGAAAATAATGAGTGCATTGAAATATCAATCATTGATGAGCAATTTTCTCATCAACGACTGAGATTACTTAGTTTATTGTTACACACTTTACTCGCCACCACATGCATAACTAATCATGAATGCTGAACTGATTCGACAATTTAATCCTGCTATGAAGGTGAGGTTTGCAAACTTCAAAGACTTGAACTGATTTAATAGGCCAAAAGAAAAGATGTAGGTTAAAGGAAATGGAGCATGTACAAACTCCAGGGTAACATCAAGAACTCTACTATAAGAGTATAGTTTACTACTTATAGGCTTGTAGCGTTTTTCTCTATTTTGGTGTACGTGTGAATTTGAAGACCAATATTTGAACTGAGATTGAATATATTGAACTAACATACATTACTGTTATCAATATGATAATGACATTTCGGGCATTCGCGGTATGTTCCACAGTCCTTCGTTTGATCATGTGTTGACAGAGTAGTATCTTTCACTTTCTTTGCAAATCCTCCAATGTCAATAAGCCAGCTCCTGCAAAACAAAGTCTGATGTCCTTCAAAACACACGTCGTTTACCAGAAGAACTTCCTATTATATATGTGTTAGTTATGAGAAAATAAACTGAAGTCATTAGTTATGAAACTACTATTTACAAGATGGGATTATAAGTGAAAATTCCATGTCTTTTTATGATATTCAGGATGTTTCATAACATCAATGATATAAAGACAAACAAAGACGGAGGCAAAAGAAGAAAAGCATGCAGAAAGCATCAAAGAAATTTTGGGGACACAAAATCCATGTATTGTTCTAGACGCGGAAAATACATCAAACTTTCTCTTCATCCTCTTTTCTTTCAATTTCTGTTTTTCTTATTTCTTCCTTTCCTATTTCTTTGGCCGGCCAAACAAAAAAGAGGAATCTCGGTGATAGCAGGAATTCATTCTCCATGCTATGAAATGAAATAGATAAATGAACATTACAACAACTTTTTTCCCAACAAATTTGGCAAGATTCGCTTATAGATATCAATTTATTTTTAACCCAAGGTACCTTTGGACAAGAGCACTAATCCCTCTGAATATTTAGATTTATTTAAGGGATTAATACAAAACATATACCATTCTGTTATGGGGATAATCTCAACTCTTCGACTTAAGCCGGCATCGGTTGTACCCCAACGACACTGACTTAGGGGCAACTGTTGTGATACATATAAACTTAGAGACCAGACCTCTAATCACCTACTTAAGTCTTTAAGATATACTTATCTGTCAAGTTTCAATCATAACACCCTGTATCATATAGTATCCTACTTATTCACATGATCGCATCTATAAGAAAAATGATTGTACTTCGATCATCCAGAAAGCTACAAATCATTATTTGGCACTCCACAAAAATGTTGTTTCATTCCCAGAGTGCAGTGCTAGTAGAAGAAAGGAGATGCAAGTATTTCCAATTTAAGTAGAACACACTAAACTCCAAATGAGAATGTCAATTATACCCGCTAACTAACTATATGTCTGTCTCCATAAATAGAAGGAAAAAAAATCCAAACATGGCGTCCATCCATGATACACCAACACCAACAAAAGCCAAAACTCAACCATGAGAATGTGATGTAACACTAACACCGTACTTATTTTACCAAAATAAGCCACTAAAGAGCAAGGGAACATTTCTCTGACACAAGTATCCGAAACAAAACCACCCAGAAAAGGAAAAAAAGTGTTTTTTTTTTTTTCTTTCTTCCAATGAACTCGACTCAACAAAGGGAGTCCAAAGACATAACCGAGAATGGCAAAATGGGGTGGCTCAGAAAAGAAGCAAAAAATGAAACTTGCAATGCAATCTGCTAACTAAGCTCACCTAGACATAGTGCCAAAGAAGGAGAAGGAGAGAAGAGAAAGACGCGTTAAGTGGGGTGAGTTGTGAGTATTTAAGGTGTAAAGTTGACTTGGACGAGTGAACAACGTAGTATTGTGTTGGTGTGGGAGCGCGAAAGAAAAGAAACTCGGAACCTTTGCTTCGGAAACAGAGCCACTGTGGTAAATTACCTTATTACCACCACCGTGGCTACTTGCTTCCCAAGCCATTACATAGAATAAAACTAATGTTGTTAAGATTGCTTCTTCTTAATGATGCAGTTGTCATAGGACTCTGGTGTGGTGAATACGTGTAGGACCCATTTCCGGTGACGGCAATGTGATTATTTACAATCAACACAGTGGTGCTGAATGCATTCTGTGTTGTTTCAAATTAAGAACCAGGAAATAAATGATGCATACTTTCAAGAATTTAATTTTCATATCAATGAATTATTACAAGGTAAATTAATTATAACTCATTGTAAATATGCCTTTTAAAATACTATTATTATATCATAATTGTTTGGTTAACAGATTGCTTGTGCGACCATTTGTTTTATGACAATGTGAAAGTATACACGTATAATTGAAAATAAAACAGACAGAGAAAAAAATAGAAATAAAATAATAACTATTATAAATATTATAATAAGAAAAAAAGAGACAAAAAGAAAATTAAGATAAATATATATAATACTATCTCTTCTCATATCTTTAGATATTTTATTCTTTTTTATCTCAAATGTTTTAGAATTTTAAGTCTAATTCAAGTTTTTTCCTCAAATATATCATTTTTTTTAATATTTTAGTATTTGTAGTGCAAACATCAAGGGAAGGTACTCCTTCAGTCGCATTAATAAGTGTCATGCAAAAATAAGTCTTAAAATATGTATTATGTTAATTTTTTAATGTAATATTAATTTTTAATTATTACTAGTATCATTATTAATAATAATAAGATTAGTTTTATAAAATTATATTTTTATTTATTTGTTAACTATTTTAAGCATGTGTAAAGGAATTTAAGACAACACTTATTATAAATTTAAAAAAACACTTATGAAATGGAGGAAGTATCAACAGAATAAAATTTTACTATCATTAAATATTGATTAATTTATATGCATTAACTTTAAACATCTAAAAATAAATTGGGGGAAGTGATAACAATTAATAACCCGTTGTTTTATACATGGAAGAAGTAAAAGAAACACACTCATTTAAATACATCATTCTTTTGTGAAAAAAAAATGTCATTCTATTGATTAAAATTTATTCAAAACTATAAAATCTTAATAAAAGAGAAAAAAATGTTATACACTAATAATATAATTTTTTTACAAAGTTATCCAATCAAAATGTATCATTTATAATAAATTTGTTGAATTTTAAAATAATTATTTTAAAATAATTTAAATGATTATTTTTTATTAAATGACACTATCTGTGCATGCATGGAGATTAAACTCTATTAAAAATGTATATGAGCAATAATTTAAAAAAATGACAAAATACTAAATCAATTTCTCCCATTATAACACACTTTAATGCAAAACATAGATTAAAATTAATTTAGATATCTAATTATACTGAACAGTTATTTACCAAAAAAATATTTATATTGAACAGTTCAAAATAAATCAATTATATTCAACTTTAATTCATTACAATTAGTCATAGATGCATCCATTTTGGATAAAAGAAACAAGCGTGACAAATTGCGGCAGCCAACGATACAAGGTTTCATAAATGCAACACATGAAAGCAAATGTAAACATTTCATCCTTTTCACTTTTTATTATCCATGCCTCATACATGAACAAGAAGAGGTAAAGGCCTTTGGATGAACCGTACTTTACAATGATATTACATCTCAGCAACCTCAACCCCAAAATTTTCTGGATAAATGTTAAAAAGAGCTTGCCAGCCACTCATGCTGTGAACAAAGGTGCTTTCTTAGTTACTAATTGCTACTAAACTCACTATTTGATTACTTAACATTTTCTTATTAAGATTCTAGTTCTTAGTTGTTAGTTGTTACAATTGGTAAATGTAGTTTATTTAGTTTTCCTAACGGTTATCTGGGACAACCCCAAAGACCAAATGATAGTGTTTTGAGGCCTCAGTAACACTGGTTAAAGCAGAAGAAAAACCCTTTTGTTTCTCTAGAGTCATCTCTTCCAAGCATTAATGCACTTGTACCGGTAGATTCTGGTGGCTACACCGCATTCTCAGATGAAGTACTCCGCAGAGGAACAACCGGCTCTGGTGGTGAAATGGTGGAGAGATATTGAAGGAGCATCTGTATGATTTGACTGAAATTTGGTCGATCATTCGGTTCCTCTTTCCAACATGAAGTTACAATAAGAGCTAATTCCTCAGGAAGGTCTTCAGCACCGGGCCTTGTATTCTGAAATAGTTATATGATTATGTTATGAATCCTTAGTCATATTCATATCATGTAAAGTAAAACTATGATCATAGCCATGCAGAGTATACGAGATAAATGAGAATATAAACTAAAAAATTACGATAGCCGGCTGACATAACTTGAAAAATGAAAAGTGCAGTTGTTCGTGCGTATATTAAGTATCTGAATTCCAACAACTTAATTAGAGTTACTCTGGCCAAGAAACAAAAATGATGAAATGGTCCTTTTTTGAAGTGTGATCATTGAAAAAAAAAATGCACATTTGCCCACTGATCATATTTAAATGAAATCTACCTTAATTCACACACTCTCAAGGATCATAAACTGTGCAAGTGTGATGACCTTAATCAGAAGTATTATCAAGTAATTATAAGAATCAAATCTACCTTAAAAGCAGCAGCACATTCTGCCTGTAGATTAGACATGCCTTCAAAGGGCAACTTATTATGGATGAGTTCCCACAACACAATTGCAACGCTGTAGGCATCCACCTTGTGGTTGTAATGCTTCTTCTCACCTTGTCTTAGAGTAACAGTGCTGTAAAGCTGCCATCAAACAGGAAAGTAATGATAAATTACCAAACACAGTTGGAAGATCGATAACTGTTCAAAGTTTAAAGTGGTTAAGAAGTACTTCCGGAGCCATCCAATGATATGTTCCCGATTCAGCAGTCATCATCTCTGTTAAGGACTCTTCTCTGGCTAGACCAAAATCAGCAAGTTTAGTTGTCATATGATCATCTGTCAAGATCAAGTTATCTGCAAAGGATAGAAGAAGAAAGTTATCAGAATTATGCTTGGTCTTTGATATATAGGAATAGATACTGCTTAATAATACTATCAGTTGTATGTTCATCAGAAGCTTCATTTCTTATATAACATATTCGTGATCATCTCAACTAAAACAAAATGGCTCAGAATTTTTAGTACAAAAATATGGCCTTTCAAGGGATAGCAATGCCAGTTTGATCAAAAAATTGGAATGTGTAACTGAATGATAGACTATTTTACAAAAGTTCACAGCAGATAGACTCCTAGAGTAAAGCCTAGCTGTGTATAATGGCTGGTCGTAAAGCCTATTAACAACAACAAATTTTTCAAAGTATAATTATTTAGACAAGGATAATATTTTGTTTTTGCACTTTCCAATGAAAAACACACGTTCCAATGTAAATCTACAACTGAGATTCATTAGAATACACATCCCAAATATTGTCAACAGTTCAAAGTTAGATATATCAAAATCAATTCTACCCAAACTAGATAGTATAGAGACCAATAGAAAAGGTGCCTTTTTCCAATTTGCTTGAAAGGTCTAACTAATCAAACATGTAAAGAGGAAACAAGTTGTTAGAGTAAAACATAAAATATAATAGTCCCACATCTTTTATATGATATATTAGTTTACTTATTTATTGATATAAATATATTCCATATGTGCTCATATTATCCACCTGCCACAGGCGTATCTAAGCACTTTGGACGCATATTTGAGAGATATTTGCGCAATGTCCCACCTAATAGAAGTTCAGTTACTATAACCATAACAAGTTCTTTGCAAAGTCCAATAAACTGGCATCAAACCAAAATAGAACCTTTAATGAGATATTTTCCAATTCATCAATACCAAAATGATTTTAAGTACTGGTTAAGGAGAAGCATAATAATGCTGACTAAGAAATCGAAACAAACTTTGCACTAAATCTTACAAGAAAAAAATGATGAGAAATTTTAGCATAAAAGGACTGAAAAACCAAAATCGATTCCAAAATTGAATCCAAAACAGGTTTGACTTACTTTCCTTCATATACTTTGGCATGAGCACCCTCCCCAATTTTTGGACCAATAAATAGTTGTTTCGGATCTACAGGGCACTTGGAATCTAAATTGAAGTCCCCAACTGAGTGAACCTCATTCCCAGATCCCATTTTAATTTTTTTTTTTTTTCCTCAAGAAGATGTGGAAGTATCTAGCAAGTAGCAGCAACACTCACATACACACACACACACTCAGCAACCACATCATGTCATTCTCTGCATTACACACAGATTTGAATCCCCCTCTAGCAAAAATTAACAATATAAACAACTAACATTTATCGATAAGAAAAACATGGAAGCATACCAACCAACTAAAAGAAAAAGACCCGCATGACAACATAGTAGAAAGTTATAACCCCTTATGAGTTTGACAAGAGAAAAAGGCTCGACTTTTGCACACTCCAAAGGCAACTTTTCCCAACACATGCACTCTTATCCCCAAAATAACGGACATAGATCATTAAAAAAATAGAAAAAAAATCAACACTTGCCTTTTTAAAAAATAGAAAAAAAATCAACACTTGCCTTTTTAAGGAGGCAGAGAATAAAACCCAACATGTTAGGAGGCACTCGACAACAAACCAGAAGTTAAAAAAAAGAAACAAATCAAATCAAAGATCCAAAACAATAGGCCTTGTCAGCAGAAGATTACTATCTAAAAACTTTCTCTTTTTTTTTTTTTTTTTTTAAGAGTAAATAGTCAAATTTCTGAAAGTGTGAGGCGTGAGAAATTGGTCCATCCTTTCTTCATTTTCTTTGGTTTGCAATTGTTAGATAGAGGTGTTTTTTAGATATAATTACATTTTTTTTAGGAAAAAAATATTTGAGTATCATTGTTTTTCCTTTTCAATAGTATTTTCTTTCTATAATCCATTATTGCAATTACGGGTAAGGTGAGAACCCAAACTGATATGTTAGTTTAATTCGGATTTATTTTTAGAGTTTTGATGAAATTCGACCCGACATGTTAATATCGAATCAATGTATAAATTGGATAATGGGTTTTATTTTTAAAATTCAATCCAATCCATTATAATTTATTTGTGAGTTACAGGATTTTTTATTATCTTTGCTGATGGGAAAAACTTATGAGCAATGTATTAGAAATTGGTTTCTTGACTTTGAGACACAAACAAATATTCTATCATATGATCACTATTTAAGTCATGGATACAAGTGGAAACATAATTAAAAAAGACGGATTTCTTTCTCAATGTGTAAAATAGCATCCAGTGTCCATGAATCTTTATTCTTTGTATAAAGAAATTATCAAACACGAATAATAAAATCACAATTCACTCTTGGGCGAGATTTTACTGTTACATCACATTCATTCACATCATGTCCCCGCAACAAAAAAAAAAAAAAAAAAAAAAAAAAAAAAAAAAAAAAAAAAAAAAAAAAAAAAAAAAAAAAAAAAAAAAAAAAAAAAAAAAAAAAAAAAAAAAAAAAAAAAAAAAAAAAAAAAAAAAAAAAAAAATCCGAAAAGATGGTGATAAAATATGAAAGTATGATATGAATCTTGACTTCTTTCATTAATTACCAAAAGCTGCCTTATATAGGCATTGTACAAATTAACTTAAATACAAAAGGATAAATAATAAAAACAGAAAACAAAACTAACAAATCTTATCTTATCTAGAGTTGTTATCTCATAATACAAATATAAACTTATCTTATAAGATTTGTTATTTTCATATTTTAACTAACAGATCTAATCTTCACACTCTCCCTCAAATTGGAGCATGTAAATTTGAAATACCCAATTTGTCAAGAAGATCATGAAAAACTGGATTGGAAGCAATATGGATGGTTAACTTGTTGTCGCATAAGAGTTACATAGATACTTTATGGGAGAGACCAAGAGAGCTAAGGAACGATGCACGTTGATCAAAGTCAACAAATGCAAACTTAACCATTAAGTATAAATCATAACACAAGGTTAACCTCTTAAAGAAGCAAACACACTAAACCACCATAAGACAGACGCATAAAGGCTTAACCACCTGAAAGGCAGAAGCAAAATGGCTTAACCACCTAAAAAGGCAGAAGCAAAAAAACAAAATGCAAACCAAAGCTTAACCACCAAGCAAAGGCAACAACAAGGTCACATGACAGAAGCTCAAATAATCAAAGCTTAACCATCAAGAGTAGAAGTTAAACAATGCTTAACCACTCAAGACAAAAGCAATCAAGGTTTAACCATCCATGGCAAAAGTGAAAAATAATACTTAACCACCATGGACAGAAACAAAAAGGCTTAACCACCTGAAAGACAAAAGCTACAATTATCAAAACAAGCCTAAAAGGCTGAAAATAATAAGCCAAGCTAAGGACATAAGGTGTTGAAGAACTTCAGAAGTAAAATCTGCCATAGTGATAAATCACGAAGATGATTCAGTAGAGAATGGATTGGTCTATATAGTGGTAAGAAATTTTGAAAGTTCTTGGTGCGAAAGACATGGTGGAAGAAAGATTCATACTATCATAAAATATGAAAGTATGGTATGAATCTTGACTTCTTTCATTAATTATCAAAAGCTGCCTTATATAGGCATTGAACAAACTGACTTAAATACAAAAGGATAAATAATAAAAACAGAAAACAAAACTAACAAATTTTATCTTATATAAAGTTTCTTAACTCATAATACAAATATAAACTTATCTTATAAGGAGAAATTCTTAGGTGCACATTAAGCAAGACATTTGGAGTAAAACATTTTGTTGTTCTGATCCATTCATCATGTCAATAATCTATTTAAAAAAATTAAAAATTGTCATTAATATAAAAAATAACAATGATTCACAATACTAACATGACAAATAATAAATAAATCAAAACAACAAAAATATCGTACTCTAGATGCACTTAAAAATTTCTCTTATATAAAATTTGTTATCTTCATATTCTAAGTACCAGATTTAATCTTCAATCACAGATAATAATATAATCAATCAACAACGTTTGAGGATAAGATTGTTTGGACGTACAAAAAGAGGATAAGATTGTTTGAATATCATGATGACTTAGGCGTGGAAAAGATACCCATTCCTAAATAACTAATCACTGATATTATTTAATTAATTTACGAAACTTCATTGTTATCTATTCTGTTCTCTGGACAAGCGCGATTCACATCTTTTTTCTTTAGATATATTAAAGAGATATTCTTGGGTGATGAGCACAAAATTCTAAAAACCCAATAATAGAAATTTGACAAATAATAAAAATAAAGAAAAAATATTTAATATGATTCCTTTTTATAAGAAAAATGATATAAGTTATTTCCTTAAAAAACCATTTATTCCTATGAAAATATATTAAATATTTATATAATAATTTTTTATCTGTTATCTATAACTAACTAAATGATTTTTTTATAAATATACTTTATACGTATTTTTAATATTATTAGGATTTTTTTCTCTTAATTTTTTGATTTATTAAGAAAATGAGTACTAACTAATTAAGAGTTGGATTTGGAAAATGTAAAATTTAATAAAAAATATTTTTTTAAAAATTAAATTTAAAAATATGTAAACAATTTAATTTAACTTCCCAACGGATTTGGTAAAGAGATTGTTTGTTGGTTGGTTAGAATGAAATAAAAAATAAAAATCTCATAAAAGTTATCCATTATTTTATCTTTTTTAGTAGTATAATAAATAAAAAATAAAGAAATGAAGAAGAAAAGTTATGATATAATATATATATATAGGGAGGGTGATGGGGGAGATAAAGATGGGCATTGATAGTGATTCTGTGATATCTCACAAGGCGTATGCGAGGGTGGGTTTGCTAGGAAACCCAAGCGATGTGTATTACGGCAAAACGATATCGTTTAGCGTCGCCAACTTCTGCGCCACCGTCACGCTTCGTCCCTCCGACGAGTTAATCATCCAACCCCACCCCCTCCACGATCTCCTTCATTTCTCATCGCTCCCTCAATTGGTATTATACTTTCTCTCTCATTTCTCAATCATCTCCTTTTCATTTCGCTTACTTTTCCATTCAATCTTCTATATGCAGGTTAGCAGGTTGAGCTCCCAAGGTTACTATGGAGGCGTGCGATTGCTTATGGCTATTTGCAAAGTCTTCTACGCCTATTGCAGAGACAACGCCATCGATCTTCGCCACGACAATTTCTCTCTCTCCTACGCCACCAATATCCCTCGCCAGGTAACTGCTATTGGATCTTATTAACATTTCTAACAAAACTTATATCTATCATGAAACAAATATTTGTTTTTGTTTTTTTTGCAGGCTGGTCTTTCGGGTTCTAGCGGGATTGCGTGTGCTGCGTTGAACTGTTTGCTGGATTTCTACAAAGTGAGGCATGTGGTGAAGGTGGAGGTGAGGCCTAATCTCATCCTCGCTGCGGAGAAAGAACTCGGAATTGTTGCGGGTCTTCAGGATCGGGTCGCACAGGTTTACGGTGGCCTTGTTTACATGGTTGCTACATTTCTTTTTGTTTTGTTTCTCATTCATTTTCACCCACCAATCAGCCATGTTCACCATTCCCGATTTTGTTTTGTTTTATTTCCATTGAAAGTTGAAACTTTTCATTTCTTAATGTTTTAGTACTAATCAATGTCAATAAATAAATAATGTTGCTGACTCACTTGCTCTGCTTTCATTTCATAGGACTTTAGCAAGGAAAATATGGATGAGCTGGGCCATGGAGTTTATGTACCAATGGATTTGAGTCTCCTCCCTCCTCTGTATCTCATCTATGCGGAAAACCCTAGCGATTCTGGCAAGGTTAGTTAGTCACATGCAATGCCTTCATCTTTCTTTTTATTCTCTGCTCCTGTAACATGTAATTTTATCACATCCCATTTTTATGTTTTGCTTTGTTTTTTTCTAAATATATTGCATTAGCTTTCACAAAATTACAGATCTATCTTCTCCCTGGCTAAGAATAGTCATTTTTATCTGTTTAAGTGGATTACCAAAATTTTGTCATTGGATGGGTTAGTCACTATATGCTACAATGAAAAGTATGTTGGATTGAAGGTAGTGATATTCTGAGATAACACTTCTAATAAGAGTGGGCTTTTCTATTCCATATTATGGAATCTTCTGTTAAATCTTTTTTATATGTATATATTTTAACTGACAGCAACATGTAGGTTCATAGTAAGGTACGGCAGAGGTGGCTTGATGGTGATGAGTTCATTGTGTCTTCGATGCTTGAAATTGCTAATATTGCCAAAGAAGGAAAGACTGCATTAGAAGAAAAGGACTACTCCAAATTTGCAGCGCTCATGAATCAAAATTTTGATCTGCGAAGGTGATTCAAGTTTTTCCATCTCATTATATATATTTGGCTTTTTGACAGATAGCAGGTACAACAGTTTGCTAATATTTGGTTCTTAAACTTTTGTGATGGCTTCAATAGCCACATTAGTTTCTCATATTCTTCTTCTCATATTCTTCTGACAACTGAGAACACTAAACTACGACCAGCATCATAAAACATGCTCTAAACTTTGTTTGGATAAACCTAAGCATCTATAGGAAAAGAAAATAAGAAGATAAGAAGATAAAAATATAAACTCTCTTAAGTTGATTTTACCTTGGAGAAGTTCAATTCATAACCATCTGATCAACTCCACCCATCAAATCACATTCCATCACCATCTGAAGTTGGGGGTCTCACCACCCTCAGCAAATCTCAAGACTAGGGGTCAGCTCACCCAATAGTTGATGTAAAGGACTAAGGGTCCTTGCACTTATTAGTTACAAAGGAATTAAGGGTCCATCAACTAACATCCGAGCAAAGTAACTAATGGTGCCTAATACACTCTTCAATTAATGTAATCTCTAAAAACTCATTAATTTTGTATACCCTGACAAATGAAATGGAATTGTGGAGATTGTATTAAATTTGGTTGTTGGGATATTATTGTACAGGTTAATGTTTGGAGATGATGCCCTCGGGGATTTGAACCTAAAAATGGTAGAGGTTGCTAGAAAGGTTGGAGCTGCATCAAAATTTACTGGTAGTGGAGGAGCTGTTGTTGCATTTTGTCCTGAGGGGACTTCTCAAGTGAAGCTTCTCGAGGATGAATGTCAAAAAGAAGGATTTGTGATACTACCTATTGAACCTTTTCCTTCTCGTCTAAATGAACTTGACTTGAAAACCTTGCAAATAAAGTAATCTATTTGAGGGTTTGAAAAATAGTTCTCAACAAAATAAAATTTCCATTTACTTAAGACGAGTTATAGATTATTCAATCTGCCCACCATTTTCATATGGTGAGCTAGCACACGGCGTTTAAAGCTGGTGGTAGTTGGCATACTCAAAGCGCAATGACAGTTTTGTTTTGGTTACAGACAGAATAAACATCAAAGATTTTAATTATAGAAGGAATTTAGTTTTTTAATGCAAGTTTGTTCCTTTTTGTTGAGAGGGGATCGAGCTTTGAAGTTGCTTTTGGTGAGAGTGGATCTGAGAGTTTGGTTGGTGGTATAGTTTGGTCTCGTATGTTTATGGTTGGGGTTTGGATCTTATGGGCGGTGTTTTATTTTTTTTGTCTAAACTTTGGAGGTGTTTTTAGCAGCGTATATGAGACGTCCAGGTTACCTTTGTAATTTGCATCACTTGTCTGGCCAATTTCATACATCTTGTGCGTATGTTGGTTAGGTTTAATAAGAGAAAAATTCAAAATCTGCCATTTGCTTTTTGCAAAAAAGAAAATTATGGATTGACTTTGTTAAATAAAGAGCTGCATTTTTTTTAGGGTTTATGTACGGAGATGTATGTTCAACAGTTGCTGTTTGATTTTATTAGTTGAACCAACTTTAGATGCATTGAAAGGAGTGGATTAAAACGAAGGTCTGTTTGTTTTAAAGTTAGTTAGAATTGACGATGTTTTTCATGTCTAAAGCATTGAATTGCCTATAAAAAATGATGTCTAAATAGAAACATGTTTTTCATATTAAAAAAACGTGAGAATGGATTTTCCGATGTTAATTGTTAAAACAAATGGAGACTAATTTTATCATGCCTCATTGGATAGGCTATAGACACTGACTAAGGTTTTTCTGGTTAAGGATAAAGCTAAAAAAGGATTGAAAATTGCAACCAGCTCGGCTCATGTTTTAAATTATACGCACAGATAATCCAATCTTACAGAGTAATTTATACCTATTTGTAATTTGTCCTAATTACAGCAATATACATCATTACTTATTATGTTTTAGAAAACCAGTTGCAACTTTTTACACATCCTGATTTATTCAAACTACTACTTAATGTACCATTTTCTTTAATTATCCTTATTGAAAATCCGGTGTACATTTCACTACATTAATTCTACCTACATTTCTTAAATTACTCTGAATCACTCATCTCTGATTTGTCTGTGTCTAATGTTTCATTACTCTAAAACCATACATTAATTTTAATACTCAACAAATCACTGGTGGAATGAAAACAGAGAACTACAAAAATTTTATTTTCAAGGACATCATCATACAACAAATTCATTATATCATCATATATTGAAGGCCATCATACAGTAATAAGGATAAACAAAAACGATGCCCTATTATACTCAAAAGAGAAGCAACACTAAGAAATCAATCACATAATGACATTAGATTCTAGAAGTTAATGAACTTTTATACAAAACCACATAATTCCATCTTAGCCTCCCCACCTTATAAATTCATCAATATCATTCATTCAGCCTAAAACGTTTAATACTGTTGATAACACAATTCAATCTAAGAATATTTACCACTCTGCCAAATGCTTAATCTACACATCACTGTGCTACTACAGAGTCTTCAGTTACAAGTAATAAAATTGCCTGTGTAAATACCATCCTTCCTTTCTTTCTGCATCTTCACATTCATTACCAAAGAGAGTAATGCAGTAGCAGCTTCAAATTCAATCATCATCACCATCACATAGCCCTTGCATAAGTTCGAGCGGAGAAACCCAGAGTGGAAGATCGAACAAGGTTTGTTTAAGCTGTTCTTCTCTCTTAAGGCACACTGCTTCCGCTATGTCGCACAAATTTGACACATCACGAATTATTGCATCCTGCGCCTCCACCTGTTGGCATGAATTATATGCAATTCGATTATGAACCCTATAATTAAAAGTGGAACCTAGGAATTTGTGAATCTAGCAAAATTAGGTCAA
Organism: Glycine tomentella; assembly: GCA_007407185.1. Lineage (NCBI taxonomy): Eukaryota > Viridiplantae > Streptophyta > Magnoliopsida > Fabales > Fabaceae > Glycine > Glycine tomentella. The sequence continues at coordinate 194,244 of PYAF01004537.1, read as the reverse complement.
GGATTTAGTAAATTGAGGGGTTTTACCTGCAATAGGAGGTCGTGGAGGAGGGAGGTACCCGGGGAATCGGTGGAAGGAAGAGAAAGGGTTAGGTTTGGTTGGGGCTGTTGTTGTTGAGTGGTGCGTAGTTGTTGCATTGAGTGCAAGGTGTTCGAGAATGATTCCCATTGAAGAATCTCTTTCTCGTACTTGGATTTGAGCTTGAGTAGGGTTTGTTTCTTGCGCTCTCTCCGTAGTTTTTCCGCCGCCTCTTGGTCGGGCTCGGAGGGCCGCGGCGGTGGGGCGTCGACGCGGCGGCGCTTGCGCTTGAAGACGAAGCCGTCGTCGTTACAGAGCTCCAATTGGTCGTCTTCCATTTCAAAAATCGGAGAGAGCGCGGGTTTTTGACTTTTTTCACGTTCGATTTTCCATTTTTCAATTTTCTACATTAATATGCCGCTACTACCCTTTCCCTTTGTAAACTTTTTTTTTTTTTTTAGAAAATTACATTCTATTCTGTGTATTTTTTTTTCAAATTACATTTAATATCACTCTCGTTTTATATATTATTTTTACTCTTTTATATTAACATTGTTAACTAATATCAATTGAAATATCTTAACAGATGAAATTATTTGTTAGAATAAATTACACTTACACCTTTATATCTTTTTCAAATTGTACCTTATATCCTTATCTTTTTATACATTATTTTTATTCAACGACACCCGTATTCAGGGGAACTAAACACAGCGATGGTGGTTGGCGAAGTTACGTCGGGGGACGAGGAGGTGGTAGATGTGGATATGGTTGTGACGACGGCGACTACGATGGTGGCGGTAGCGATAGTGGAGGCAATGACTACAGTGGTGGTGGTTGTTCTAGCGAGAGTGGGTGTGTCCGAACATAGTGTTGGTGGCGCGAGGACAATTATGAGGAGGAAGAAATGATGTTATTGTGGGAGAGAGAGAAGGAGGTGGTGATAGTAATTGAAAATGAGTTGTTGAAGAAGGTGAAAGTTTGTAAAATTCAATATTTGTGATTTAAAAATATTTAATATTTTCTTTATATGATAAATACAAGGGTTACTTAAAAAATGAAAGAGTTTATAATTATTCAAATAATTAACAAATTTAAGAAGAATCAAAATTGGATATGTGCATTCTCACTAAGCAAAAAAGAACAAAATTAACGAATTTTTTGAACTAAATGTGTTAGTTGTGGGAAATTATTTAGTTGTCTTTGATTTCTATAAATTCAAATAATTTTATTTTAAGCTTATTATAAGGTCAAGTCACATATAAGTAATTAGTCTATTAATATCAAAAGCCTTAGATAATATTTTGGCCCTGTAGTAATTTTTTTTTTCTTTTGATGGTTACTATATTAATTGTTACTTTTGTTTTGGTTCTGTTAAAATTTATTTCATCTTTATTTTTTCATTTTATTCCTTTATATCAATATTAAAGAATACAAAATAAAGAAATAATCTGTTAATAAATATTTAAAAAGTAGATAAAAATATGGGATAGAAAATAATAAATAGTAACAATGCTTGATTTAAATTTTGAAATACTTTTGTATAAATAACATTTGAAGTCACATATGTATTATTTCTATTATTAATAAAAAATATTTTTGTTAATAGAATTTTATTAGAAAGATATGAAATATTTTTATTATTAACAAAAAATATTTAAATTTTGTTAATAGATCGGCATTCAAATGTTTTGTACTAAATTTTTACATGTAAAAATTTAAAAAATATTAAAAATTATGCTATATTTATGTTTATTAGTTGACACAAAATTAGTCTAAAATTTAATAATCAATAAAAATATTCCTATTCGATTAATTCAATTACGCTAAAATTTAACAAATCAAACATTATTTAGACCATGAATGAAACACAAACCAAAAGAACAACTATGCATAAAGCTGACATCCATTGATTTCATTAAAGGGTATCTTTGGCCAAACTAGCCAAAAAATTAAATGGAACTAAAAAATTAGGTAGTAGCTGAAAACGAAAAGTTGATAGCTGGAAATTGAAAAACTAACTTATTAAATTATAAGTGTTAAATAAAATTAGCTTTTGAAGTGACTGAAAAGTGTAAAATGATAAAAAAAATTATGATTTATTTTAAAAGGATAATCATGAAATTTGTAAATATATTAAGGATAAAAAAAGAAAATATAAAAAATTAGGAGTTAAGGTTTTAAAAAAATGCTACTTCAAGTAGCATTTAAAAAATATCAAAAACACTACTGACAAAAAGCTTATTTACTAAATAGTCAAACAAAATTTTCAACTTATTAAAAAAAATTACAAACTAGAAATCTCTTGCAAAGTGAAAATATTCCTATTGGATAGCATTTACAAAAATTATTAAAAACACTATTGACAAAACTATTTATTTACTGAATAATCAAACAAATTTTCCAGCTTATGAAAGAAAATTACAAACTAGTTGAAATCTCTCACAAAGTCAAAATATTCCTATTGGATTTCATTCAATTTCATGTTATATTTTTCTCATAATTTCTTATTGATGTTCCCCCTTATATGTCTCTAATTAATTGGAATCCTTTCTCAATTATGTTTTTCAGATGAATACATTCATTAGTGGCATGGCCATAATCATCATGAAAAACGCAAAACTTCTTCCTATTTATATTAGTTTTTCTTCTTAAAGTCGGTGGGTGTTGGACTTGTGTGAATTCAAATTAATATACTTCATCATAAATTTTTGCTGGTTCATCACTAATGGGGCGTAATTATTGAACTTTCCCCTTGATTCCTACCTAATTTAGTTGTAAAGGTGGTTGTGTTTCTTTGTGTTTTGATGTCAGTCTTAGCCTTGAACCTTAGCTTTGTCGTGACATTTCTCCTATTCCTTCTCCTTTGTATTAAAAGAAATTAGGGTAGTAGAGTCAACCCCTGCTTCTTGAAGATGTTTTTTACTGACATAATTTGCAACATTGATTCTGAACGCCTTTATGCTCCTAGGTCTTAAATTAGCCAAGGATAGGACTAAAACTACTATATAGAGTTAAATATTTTGAAACAAAAAATTAGGCTTAAGTAAGGCTTCCTTGTAGAATCTTCCCCACAAGCTCTTTTAACACTTGTTGTGGCTACCGAATTTTGATATTGGCCAATGTGTTAGAATCCCTGATGGTTCCTCACACTATGATAAAACACTAGAGAAGGCTACTGCAAGATTACCCTGTCTTAGTGTCTCTCCTTTTATATCTCAAGAAAAGTTCTAAACCTTGGCACAATTATATGTTATGTGAAAGGATGTTGGAAAGAAACATACCCTAATCCTGCCACATAGATATTGTAAGACTTACCCCCTCCGTACATATCAAGGGAGGTCATGACTTATGTTGGCTGAGAGCTGAAACATCGTATCGAGGATCATCATATTGAAATAGGTTTTGGCGAGCGGGAGGGACAACTTATTACTTATGCTCCAATTTCCTAACCAGTTCTGAAGGTTGTTTCAATCCAGCAGTATTTTATTCCTCAAACCTTTGTATTATATATGTTGTCCCTGGGATCGACTACTAGAACTTAATTCAGGTCGAGATGGAACAATGGGACTATGAGGCAAATAAATATACACAATTGAGTTGTCTATCATCTAATATTGACCATAATGGGTAGGAATTAAATTTAGTTACTAGATTCCACACACGACATACCAATGACACTACATTTTGTGTATTTGGATCCAATTTCCTGTAGTCAAAATAAAATACATTTACTATATACTACATAGTGTGAAGCAGTATAAATTGTTGTCCTTCAGTGCAGTAAATTCAGACACGTAAAATCGAAATTCAAATTAACACTTATAGATGAAGTAGAAACATCCATTGAGTAACCATAAAACTTTTAACTTGATGGCATGATTGCTACACTTGTTTGTGTCTGTAGTCTCTCGATGAATCCAGTGGATATAATTACTGTATGAAAGTACGTGGAGGATAGACATTTGTCCATTTGCATGTAAATCTATTTTTAGTGGGAGACAGATATGATTTTAGTTAGTTTCCATTTGTTAGCTAGCTAGGTGGATGACAGTGATTTGGATTGTACAGTTATGAAACATCTGTCCCAATTTCAACCATAAAGACTGTCTGATTTTGTTATAAGAATACACAAGAGTATATAAAACTTTTTTGCACTTCAATGTCAATGCATAGTTTTTTTTTCTCTATATATAATATTAATCCAAACCCAAGCAAGAGAGATTAACATCACTTTCATGAAGACGAAAAAGTTGATATTAAACATGTACAGAGGGAATCAAGGAGGCACAGCACACAAGATTCATGTGTGTGGCATGGTAAAAGACACCAAATTAAAAGCAAAGCAAAATATAAGTCAAAGTCATGAAGTGAAGTCATTGACAACGTCATGCAGCTTTCTTTCCAATACTTGAGAGCAAATCTGGTCCATGGTGCGGTAGAAAGAGAGCAGATCAGACAATTGCTCCACTGACATCTTTCCCATTACATTTTTGGCCATTTTTTCCCTTCCTTCATTCAGCTTCAGTCTCTCAACATATGACCCTCCATTCCTAACTGTTGCCCCCATTTGCTTTAACCGATTCTCTTGTTGCACACTTAACGCCGTGTTTGACTGCATGAAAGTTATACATACTTTCATTCTTAAATAAGTCAAAATGTCGGTGGAATGGAAACTGTTTATCACAATTATATATGCTTAAAAATTGAACGGTAAAATAGAACACCCTTTCGTGGTTCATCTACTTTTTCAGTTTTTAATCCCTAAGTTTAATATTAAAGTATTTAGACTAAGTTGATTCTTCTTATAATGTACTGTACTAAATTGATTAATCTAGTGACAGCTGAAAATTTGTTAGAAATATTATACCAAATAGATATAATATTATTAGTCATGTAAGTTGACAGAAAATTAATTTTGTAACATAAAATAATTTAAAAAATATTAACACTAAGAGATTAAACTGAAAGAAAACAAAACACGAAGAGAGATTATAGTCAAAATTAAATAAATATGAAAGATGTGGAATTTAGTACCTCCAAAAATTCTGCTCCAATTTCAAGTTCAGAGTCTTTGGAGGAGCAATTCCCGCGACCCATGGTGTATAGGTTTTTGGCAAGTGAGAAGCTCCGCACTATAATTTTCCTCTTGCTCTCCATTTCCTTGTTAAGTTTCAAAGGCTTTGGCACAGATGTCAAACTATTCAGCTTCTTCTGATAAGCAATCACTGCCTTTACAAATTCCTGCATAACAATAATAATGTATTGCTTGTTAGCTCAATGAGTACTCAATTAATATCATGAAATAAATGAAATCTCTTAACTAAAAGCAACCTTATAGGCGAAGGGGCATCCAGGGTAATCAAATTCATCGGAATCAGGCTTTCTCATACGCTCAGGGTGAAATTGCAATCCCATGATAAATTTTCCATCTCGAGGATTATAACATTCAGGGTCATAAAACCCTTCAATCAAACCATCAGAAGCAAAGGCCATAGGGACAAATCGTTGAGCCAATTTCTTAACCCCTTGATAGTGATAGCTATTCACCAAAATCTCCACTTCTTCTTCTTCACCCTGAAACCAATGACACAAAGGGGTGTTTTTGACCAGTTTAACAGCATGTCTATGACCATCATAATCATCGTAGTTGATGTGCATCACTCTCTGGCTTTGATCACATTTTTTTGAAAGCTCTTTCCCTATGTCCTGGTAAAGGGTACCCCCACATGCAACATTGAGAACCTGGGACCCCCTGCAGATTCCCAAGTAGGGAATGTTCCTTTCGAGGCAGAGTTTGGCCAAACTCAACTCAATTGAGTCTTTCTCTTTGTCAATGGAGGTGTCACTCGCATGAAGCCTTCTGATTTCTTCCAACTCCTCTTGGGAAAGACCCGAGCCATCACCGTCATGATCGTCGTTGTTGTTGTACCAACATGGCTCAATGTCTTCACCTTCGCAAGAAAAGAGGAAATATAAGGTTGCGGATTCAAATCTCCCATACAAAAAACTAACAATACTAATAACTAATATTTGTCAATAAAAAAAAAAAAAAAAAAAAACCTTCGCAGAGAAGAACGCCATGGATTGGCTCGAAGCTGTGGAGCAACGTGTGAACGCCGGAAACGCGAGGGACGATCACGGGTACCGCACCGTAGCTTAGTATAAGGTCAAGGTGGTATTCCCCTGCAAAAAAAAAAAATGATTAAATGGTAAATTAGGATTTTTTTTTTTTTTTGGTTAAGAGTTGAAATGAAGTTAGTGTAATGTTAGTTACTTACCAACGAAATCAACGAACTTGTTCTTGCGAACGGTTCGCCTGGAAACGATGAGAACACGAGGGAGAATGACAGAGATATCGGAAGACATTATTAATATTATGAGATTTGGTAATATAATTGCTTCAAGCTTCTATTGTATTGTACTGTATTCCAGCGACTTATTCCTATGCTTCTCCTTCTATTTATAGGGGTGGTGAAGTGAAGCTCAACACATCAACACGACTCCTAAACTTTCTGTTAATAAACTACGCGTAAGAAAATACTCTACTTACCCGGACTCATATTATATTTACCTTATCAACAAAGACAAGCATCCTAGGGATATTTGACTTGTTTTTCTTATGTAAAGTCTTAATTCAAGTCTTCTAAATGTTATCTTCACTGTTCCCCTTTTACAATGTTAAAACTAGTGCTATTCTAAGAGGAAATTACACTATTTTTCTCAAATTTCATATGATATCTCTCTATTTTATACATTATCTTTATTCTTTTTGTTAACGTCGTTAATTAACATTAATTTAAATATTTGAGCAAACGAAATTTTTCGTTAGAGTAAATTATACTCGAACTCATTGTGTTTTTCTCAAATTACACCCGATCCTCCTCCCTTTTTATACATTATTTTTACTTCCTTACGAGGGAACCAAACATAGCGATAATGGTGATCGAATCTATGACGAGGACGAAGGGGTGGTGGAGGTGGATATGGCAGCGGCTACGGTGGTGGTTACAATGGTGGTGGTTGCTGCGACGGGAGTGGTTGGTGGGTGAGGACAACGATGAGGAAGAAAAGATGATGCTGACGTGGGAGAGAGAGGAGGAGGAGAAAGAGGTGGTGGTGGTGGTAAGTGAAGAGGAGTTATTGAAGAAGTAGAAGATTTGTGTAAAACCCAAGATGTGATTTTGAGAAAGAAAATGAGAGTATTTTAGACATAAATTTTCATTAAAAGATTTTTTGTAATACATAAAACGGTATAATATGAACTAAACAATCAAATTTTTTTTTCGTAAGATATAAAAAGAAGAGTATCAAGTACAATTTTAAAAAAAATACATGGAGTACAAATGTAATTTACTCTCACTCTAATTAACTCAATCTAGATTATAAAAAGAGAAATAAAGACTATAATATTTATTCATTCATTGATTTTCTCATAAAATAATATATTTATACAGCCTTAGTTGATGTCAATTAATGAATATTATATAATTATTTATGTGTCAACATCACATTATTCTAAACATAAACAAAATAAAACTACAATTTATAAAGTAAATATCTAAGACCATGTAGTATTTTGATTACTAACTTTGAGAGTACATTTGGTTGAAAAAAATT
>PYAF01004537.1:150761-177181 GCA_007407185.1 Glycine tomentella | reverse complement strand
TTCATAACATCAAATAATAATAATAATTAAAATTCTTCAATGCATAATAAATGCTTTTACAAAAAAAAATTGCATAATTCTAAGTCATTCACTACATTAAGAGATATGTAGAAGCAATAAACAACCCTTGTTGAGCTAAAACCAATATTTGCATAAACATTTTTTATTTTAATAATATAGATTGTCAATAAAATAATAAATAAATAAAATGTTCAACATTTTTTTTCCTTTGAGAGATAAAATAAATATTTTTAAAAGGTTTAAATATTTTTTTATCTCTAATATATATCCGAATTTTACTTTTTCTCCTAATAAATTTTTCTTTCACATTTTCTTCCTTATATTTGAAAATTTTTGTTATAAATCTTTACTATCAATTAAATGATGACATGACTGTTAACTATTTTAAAAGACAATTTGTGACAATTTTAAAACTATAAGTAGTCATCTAAAGAGTTAAATTACAACATCTAGTGGTTTAAAAATCACCAAAATCAAATAAAGCAGTAAAAACACACATGCACACATGCAAAAAAGAGGTCACTTTCGTTCGTGGTAGAGTTGGCCAAGTACCGGTGGTTTCTAAACAAATACTAACGATTTTGTGGCTTGACAAATCAGGTTATCAAATATTTAATATACACATTATCATCTAATCTAATTAATAATATGGACCTAAAATAAAAATTTTTAAATAAAAATATTTATTAGAAACAAACACAAAATTTGAATATATATTAAAAATAAAAAAAATTAAATAATCTAAATATGCACATATAATTAAAGATTACCATTTTAGGATGAATATTGTAATATATTAACACACTTCCTATTTGTAGTCGAATCATGAAACCAAAATTTGATTTTAAAGACTATTTCTTTAGAAGGATTTTTCTAAAAAAAAAAATTAATGAGATTTCTCTTTGTTTTTATCAATTGTTCTAAATAATACTGGATTCAATCATTTTAAGCATTGTCTCGAATTACAGTATAGTCGATAAAAAAAATATAATTTAAAGAAAAACACTCCATTAGAAATAGTCGGCTAGGTTTGCCCTAAGGATTTACCCTATAGTCCTTTAGTTTGAAATAATCTTTATAATTAAGCTACCTTGACTGGTTGACCCTACAGTCCTGAGATGCTTAGAGCATCCAATGTGGAGTGCTTACAGGATTTCTTCAAATGAAGGAACCATTTCTTCAAAAAGAAACTCTGCACTGGAAAGTGCCTTTGTGGCAGCGCATCCTATATAAAAGCACCCCGTTCTTAACAATAAAAAAAAAACTATTATCCAGCATGAACCACCTATCTAAGAAAAGAAGGAAAAATACGAGGTCTGCGAGCGACAGTGGTGGTTGTGCGACGGAGGCCCGCGGGCGACGGTGGTGGTTGCGTGAAGGGACTGTAACGGTGCTGGTAGGCTAGCTACGTGAGGAGAAGGAGAGAAAGAAGCTTCCGCTCATGGAGAAGAAAAGCCAAAGGAAGGGAGAAAGAAGCTTCTGGTACGCTGGAGAAGAAAAATGCAATGGGAAGATGAAATGAAAAATAAATAAAAGTTTCTAGGTATGCGTGAAAAATAATAAAAAATAAAAAAGAAGAAACTTGTGGTTCTGAAATTGAAAGCAACGGTCATAAAATTTGAGACAACACTTTAAATAGGAAATAAAAAATTTACCTGTTATTTTATATAATTTCATTATATTTAATTTATATTTAATATTTTTTTATTATTCATATTTTTATTTATATTTATAAAAATTAATTTTTTTTTTAAAATTTTAATAAAAAATAAATAAATGTGTAAATTTTTTTGAATTTCTTGTCGTTTCTTGTCATTTTTTGCATTGGTGTAAAATTTTGTATAAATTCCTTATGTTATGTCAATTCCAAACATATTTAGTTGAAAATTTTTTGGAAACGAAAATTGTAATAACTAAATTTTTGTAATATTTTTTTCGAGATCTATGTTTTTATTTATTTATTTTGATGCTATTGGGTTTAATTAATTATTATTATGTAAAATTTTATTTTATATTGTTACGCATTTCATTTTATTTATTTTAATTTATATTTATAAAGTTAAAAAAAATGTTAAGTTTTATTAAAAAAAAATAAGTGGATTTTTTTAAGTTTCTTGTTATTTCTTGTACTAGAGCAAAATATTTGATGAGTTCCTTAAGAGTGACATATCATTATGAGGACCAAAAAATACGATGAAAAACACAAAAAATTGTTTAAAAAATCTATTTAAGATGCTTACATTAGATATGTTCTTAGAGCCGTCATGAACTATCATAAAAAAAATCATAACAGATTAATTGATCCAATAACCACGCAATTGTTTTTCAAGGAAAAAGAGTAAAACCAAGGGATCAAGAACTGAAATACACAGCAAATTTATTTAGTGAATTTCTTCAACATATATATATATATATATATATATATATATATATATATCATTGATAATCATATTAACTTGTTCAAGCTAACATAACATGGTCTAGTATTCTTGAACATCGATCATTTTCTTATTCTGCAATTAATAAAACTGACTAATTATATATATATACCGCCAACAGTAGGGGGAGTTTATTACATATATATGAAGTAAAAAGTGACTAACAAGTTGGGAAGGGAACCCCACAAGAGCTAGCAACCCTTCTGGAACCAGGAGAGTTGACATATTGCCTCAGACTTGGGTTTTTGAGGTAACCACAGAGGCATGGCCTTTGTTCCCTCACCTTCTGGCAACAAGTTGTCGATGGTGGTGAAGAGGATGTGATTGCCCCCAAACAAGGACTCAACTCCACAGGGCTACAAGTCACAGCCTCTGCCATGGGACTCATCTCCACAAGAAGCAGTGCTACCATCACCACTATTGCAAACCCACACACCTTCTTCATCATATGCATGCTCTCTTGATTTGATTTAATTCTCTACCGAGTGGCATTTTCTATGTGCTCAAACTATGCTTTTATATACAAACAATTCAAACATGGTCTGTGGGGTGGACTCAGATGTAAACATCGAAGGTCCCACTTCTTGTTGTGCTTAAACAATTAGACAATAAGTGATAACCGTGGCTGTGTTCACACTGAATCGTTGCTGAAATGGTAAAATGGAGAAGTCTTTTTTTTTTTTTTTTTAGGGTAAGAGATTATGGGTGTCATCAAATCCACGAGTTCATAGACTAATTCTAATTCTGTTCACGTTACTTGATTATTGTTGATTTAAGAGAATTTTGTACTAAGTAAAAATAAAATACAATTCTTCCATTAAATAAATTATTCTCACTTATATGAACACAAAAATCTTATACTACTAAGTCAACCTTTAAAAAGTCTAAAGTCTAAAAGCACACAATTGTGGTCTTATATATTGTTACTAGTCATTCTTAATTTATTGTTAAAGACAATTCGTGTGGAAGGAAGCAAGAACGAAAATATTAGCCTGACATTTATTAGAGTTCGTTGTCTAGTTGGGAAAACTTTCTAACTCGGCTTCTTATTGTTAAAATTTAGTACTTGAGGTTTCTTGTTGGACAACAAATGATTCTTTAAATGATAATAAACTAACTTTATTGTTTATACAGAGTATCGTAAAATAATGAAATACTGTATTATAGTATGGGGAAGGAAAACCAGCATAGACCGAATCAAGTTAATCGGTTAATTCGACTTTAATTTCTTAGCAAGTGGGTTCGACATTAACAAACTGTATAGAAATTTTGGTTTCTATAATTTTGATATAGGATTGCTATTTTGTACGAATTTTTTTCGAAGTATAGTTGAAAAACAAATAAAATTAAACTTAAGAGAACAAAATTACACATTAACAGAACTATAGAAACCAGGGTAAAATTAAGTTTAAAATAAATAATTACATGTTAAATAAGTTAATTTTCAGTTTGCCTTTGCTTGTTTTTTATATGAAGTTAATTATTTAACTCCTTTTACAGAAATTTACAAATGAGCTATTTTATACGATAACTTGACCCAAACTTTTTTTCTTCTCGTAGGTCAACTCATTCTTTTTCCCCTTCTGTTTCCAATTTAATAATTTGTCAATGAAAGTAGAAAAGAAAAATGAAAATGATTGGGAATTAATCGATCGAAGAAAAGAAAAAATGAAAATGATTGGGAATTAATCGATCGATGAGTAGGGGTGAAAACAGGCCAGGCCAAGTCAGGTTTGGTTAGGCCCTGATCTAAAAATATAAAGTTTGGTCTGACCTATTTACCTGTCATAAGCTTTTTTTTTTAGGCTTGGTCTGACCTATTTAAAAGTCTGTTAGGTCTGTGAGCCTATTAAAAAACCTATTTTTAATAAAAAAATAATTTTACAAAACACTTTAAATCAATTTAGAAAAGTTAAAGAAATGATTTTTAAACAAAAAATGTCTCAACATCTTATTTATATTTCCAAATAAGTAATGGTCATTTTATGATATTTTCAAGGTGATTTTTTGAAGTGATTGATCATCCACCTTCATAATAAGGAAAAATATTTTTAGAAAAAATAATATATTATTTTTAAGTTTTACTATATATATATATATATATATGTTAAATAGATAAGCCTGATAAGCCTAACATGCTTTTTTTAAAGCTTGAGTCTGACCTTTTTATTTAAACAAATTTTTCAAAAAAGTCTTAATTTGACCTTTATAATAATCAGGACAGGTAAGATATTAAATAGGTCAACCTAAAAACCCCTGATAAACGGTATGACTCATTTCCATCCCTATCTTTCATAACCCACTACTGTCGTTAGAACTTAGAATTTAGAATTAGACCTCACACTCATTCTAGCTTTCTTTAGAAACAACAGCAGTGGCATGACAAACGGTATCCTTATGTAATTTCCCCATTAAAGGAATTTCAAATCACACATTAAAAAAAATAGAAAAAGAAAGATTTGGATGATATAGGTATAATTGTGGCGTCAATTTGGGAGTGATTAGGTGAAACAGAGTCAGTTGCGTGTAGCTCATCTTCATCAATAGTCAAATTATGTTGTAATCTTTCCTTAGGCATGCAGTAACGCCAAAGAAAATACCCCCTTATTGCTATAACGTGGTGGAAGAATGGGTTGGTGAGGCATATAAGTTTGGAAAAATATATTTAGAGAGATAAAAAAGGGAAAAGAGATAAATAATTGATATTGATAAATGAATGTGGATAGGATGTTAGTTATTTTAGACTGTCCAAAAATTAGGATTCTGTGGGTGTTAATAATGTAGTGTTCATTCAAAGGCCGCCGCCAAAAACTTGGACATCCTAAAAAACCTCTTCGTGGGATGACATTGTGAGACACTTGACCTACCAACGTTAATTTGAAGTTTAAACTTCAAGGAGTACCCCGTTTAGAATTTTGGCTTGAGAAACCATTATATGGTTTAGAATTATCATGTATCTATAATCTTGACTAATTTTTGTGTGAAACTTAATTGGTTTTTTTAATTTATAAGAATGAAATAATAAAACTCAGTTATGTATATTTATATATATATATATATATATATGAAATTAAGAAAAATAAATAAATTTAACTAATATGTTTTTTAATAGAAATTTAATCAATATACTTAATCAATGTAAAATTAAGTATTTTTATTTATATTTGAGCCTAGAAGGATTACAATACAAGTCGTGGTGCAGTAAACGACTGAAACCTACTTGTTATTGTGGAAATTAATTAATATCTCTATGGATACTTGCAAGGAACCCACTAAAGCTAGTGATCCTTATAGCAGTTATTACTCAAAGGACCGATCCACTCTTACTCAATTGTTGTTGCACTATTTATTTATAAATGAAATATCGTGTCGATCGGCTAATGGCAATTGTGTCATCTATCAACTTGATTAGTTGATTCCATTCCACTGAAGGAAGATTAAGTGCCTCTTTACTTTTCCCTTACAAATCACATTTGTTTTTGGATGAACACGATAAAATCAAAAGCAGATTGTGTGTGGCACGTACAAATGACATCATGTTGAATGCCAGCTAAATTTTTTTGTGCTGATTGTCATCAAACTCGGTTTGAAAGTACTCTTGCAAACTCATTCTTTTTTTTAATGCTAGAAGAATAGCAGTTTTTTTTTTAATTTTATTTAATTGTATGAATTTGTAGAGTTGGGAAAGCTTTCTAGCTAGCCCAGCTTATTGTTGTGTGGGATTTTACAGTTTTAGACTTTAGCTTGTATGTGTATGAACTAAAACACTTACAGAGTCTATTAAATGAGTTGTTTTGCAGCTAACTTTGATCCAAACCTTTTTCCTTGTGAATTAACTCGCTCCTTTTTCTCTTTTCCTTTAATAACTAATTTGGTAATTTGTCAATTTGTCAATTTGTATGAACAGTTGAACACTATAAAAAAATGCACTGAACATAATAATTCACTTTCATGGTTTGAACATCAAAAGTAATATGTACGTGCATGATAAATTGATAATTTGTTAGAGGAAACCATTTTTAATAAACATTGCAAGATGCTAATATATTTTCGACCATAAACCTAAATTTAATATTCAAATTCCATGTTTTCTTTTTAAGGTCTCTTAATATTTTTCTTAAAATAAATATTGTTAGTGACTCCTTATTTTTATAATTTTTTTTTCATGATGCTGCTGTTACCCCGATTGCAACAGTTTTAATGTAAAAAAAACTGAAGTAATTATAATTAGTTTGATCTTGATTTAAAGTGAAAAAAATCAATCAATTAAACTAAAAATGAATGTTAAGATTCGTAGCGTACGTACTCAATCCGTATTAAATTCTACACTCCTAACATGCTACACTTATAGAGGGCCTTGGCCCAAAATGGACCTCACAACCATTAAAATAGATTGACCCATCTGAATTGTTGACTCATAAAGCACTTTCCACACAATTGTTTCAATGAACAAATGCAACCAAGAACTGGAATTAATACAGCACATTTCTTCAACGTACATATATCTCATTTGTTGAAGCTAAGAGCATCTCCAACGATCATGAAAATTTCAGAAGAGGAAATCATCTTAATTAATTCTGAAAGAACACAATCAAAAGAGGCAAATAAATTTCTTCATATCTTCAAAACTCATCTCCACCTGTGGTAATGGAAAAATAAATATACTAGAGTGCAGCTACTTGCGGAAAAATACAAAAAATCATATTGTGCTAGCTTGTTTCTAGTTGGCACGCACAATATGATAAGGCATTTGAAGGTCTTATATATGTAATGAGACCTACATCAAGTTCGTCCTAGGAAATAAATCATACTACACAGACCTTAAGCTCTTAGAAGACTAGTTCTGCGTCCAACAATCCCCAAAATTCAGGATGAACAACATGCTTAACTTTTTAGGAAATACTCAGAATTTGGCAGTTGGATTATTCAAAATATTGTCCTCGTCTAAACACCTGGATTACAACATTTAATTTGTAAGCATTTGTCATCTATTATGCCCCCAAAGCCAGTAGCAACATTTCAGAACTAACCTAGCATTGGTTTACCACTTGACCTCATAAACTAAACATGAAATGGCATATATTATAAACTAGTAAAAGGAAAAACGGGACATAATAAGCTAATTACCAAAGGAGGTTGAATAACTCTGTCCATCAAATTCAGCTCTTCCGACAAAGATAACCAATACCACCAAAAATCGAGTCTTTGATTATCTCTCAAACGCCATAACTTCCTTTTTCTTCTTCCTTGTTAAGGAAAATTGAAACTTGAGAAGGAAATGAATCAGAAAGCGTGATGAAGGAGGAAGACCCATGTGGAATATGAGAAGCTCCAAATAAAAAATTGCCAAAAATATAGTCAAATCAAATTGAAAGAGGTAAAGAGATTGAAAGAGGTAAAGAGACAGCCTTTCTCCTTTTTTGGTTCTGTTCTTACCATCAAACTTCTCAGTCGAGTTTAGAGCCTATCACCTCAACTCAACTCAACGGCACAACCAACCAAGCCAAGCATAGAAATTGAAAAAGAAAATTGTATTTTATTTTATGGGATCCATACTAATTGTTACACTCAAATAAATCAAATCAAACACATAGTCACCTATAAAGATTCACAACAAAATAACATGGACCCAGCAGGAAAAAAAACTCTTAATTATATTTTTTTACCTTTAAGTTTTTAAATTTCTAAGAAATTTTACTTCAATAAATTAAGTTGATATATTTTATTTTTAATTTTTAAGAAATTTATAAATTTTATTTTCCATTACTTTAACTCAACATAATTACATTTTTTATTTTAATATTTTTTTGGCAATTTTTTTCATTCAACTTTTTAATTTTTAGTAATTTTACTTCAATCTTTTTTTTTTTTACTTTTTTGATAAATTATATCTTAATTTTTAAATTTATTAATAAATAAATAATAGAAGGTAAAACTAACAAACTTTTATTTTATTTCAAGCTTTGCCATTGCCGTTCTTGACACTTGAACACTTGAACCACTCAACTTCATCCTAAATACAAGTTGTTACTTGACATTAAAATTTAGTTATCATCAAAGATGTAGTGAAAGTTAAATGTTAAGATACTAAATGAAACTATATATTCATCTAAAAAAATGGAACTATATATTTTCCCTTGGTAGGATGATGTCTCATCACAAAGTTTTGAGAACTAAACATATGTGGCTTAGAACTTACAAGGCTTTGGATGAAAGAAGAGCTCAAGGCATTTACATTTTGAAAAACGCCTGCATGATACATAAGGGATGTAAACATTTTTTTTTTATATATAATTGTTGCTTTAAGATCTAGCTCGTTTTCTAAGAACTTGTGCATGATAGATGAGTTTAATTATCCAGAAGATAAACTTGTTAAACATTTTAATGTCAACTAGTTTGATCAAAAACAAATATTCCTTCATGAAATATCCCTCTGCTTTTTGCAGCTGCTTTAGTTTTGGACCAACCTATACATACTCGATTCGTCTACTTGTCCCATTTGAAACCGATTCCTGGTTCCGTGCTCTGTAACGACGTTCACGCATAAATAAATGTTTTAGAGTGTATATATATTTTATTTAGTTTTTAGTTTTTATTATTAATTGAAAATTTTATATGATTGTTTGATAAATAAATGTTTTTAGCCATTTTTAGTGTTTTATAAAATATTAGTTTTTATCTTCTACTTTTTATATTTACTCATTATTATTTTTTTCTTGAATATTTATCATATTTCTTTTTTAATCTTTTTTATTGAAGGTAAGTTTTATTATTTTTACCTTTTTTTTCATATGATAGGGTTTTTTTATTTTTATCTTTTTATTATATGTTTTTTTTATTTTTTTATTCAAACTTAAATAATATTCGAAACAATTTAACTTAACTTTAGCACATTTACATTTTTATTATATATGATATTGATAACGATACTTTCTTCTTTCTATATTAATAAGTTTATGTAGTTTTTAATTTATATTTTAATATTTTATAAATAAAAATTAAAAATGTCTAAAATTAATTTGATACTAAAGTTATAAATACAATAAAAATATTTTTATCAAGAAAACCGAAATAAAATTTGTATAAAAAGATTACACAAATATATTTATTTATGTAATTTTATATTTTTTAATAACTCCAACAAATAATTTTATTAAACATTTATAATTTAATAAAATTATTTTTCAGCTTAAAGCCATAATTTTCAACTAACAATTAAATTTTCAATTTTTATCTAACTTTTTAGTTAATTTTACCTGAAATAGTCATGATCTTATTTAAAACTCCTGCATTGGTACACTTATGTTTAAATTAAGGATCAAGTTATCAACAATCAACTAAGCTATTATTTAAGTATAATTACTCTTTAATAAACTAGGGTCAATCATAATCCAGCCTTATTTGGTACTTATTGGTATAGTCAAGTCAAAGATACTAAAAAAAGGATATTCCAATAAAGGTGGAAGAATCCATATACAATATTAATTGTACTACCAAGGACCAGGTATATATCTACAACTTACAAAGGTCTTGGAATAATGAACATTGATATATACTCATAATTATTCCCTTATCTTCACAACAATATTATAAAAAATTTAATACAATCTATACATTATGTATATTCAAATTAAATTTCCCAATATATCAGTCATCGTACGAGGTGAAGAACCTAGAGAAATTGTCTTTATACAGTAATTTTGTACATTTTTTATAATAAAGAGAGAAATAGGAAATAAAATGATGCTACCGAGAATTAAATATAGAGAAAAATAGTATTATAAAATAATGTAACAGAAAAATCTTTTGTCTAATACTATTTTTTTCTTTATAATATAACTCCCTGGCTATATATTCATTAGTTTCCACTTTTTTTTTTTTTTTGAATGAAGGAGTATATATTGAGGTCTACTTGCAAGATATTAGCTAAAGACAGTCCCAATAGGGCTAGCCAATTTCTCCAAGTTGCTATTCTAAAGCCATGATTTCACACCACCCCTTCTGATGCTTGATCTTGTAATATTTGAGTTGGCTTCAATTCATTCCAAATATACATATATTAGTTTTAAACTGTCCTTTTCTAACTAAAATTTAAAGGAATATCGGCAATATGCATTTTGTGAAAAAGCATAGATCCAGCATATATAAACTAGTTGTTGCCTATTCATAAGGAGACTATGCTAATCATATGGAAAAGATAAGGATGCTACGTCATGACTCCAACAAGTCACACCCTTTGTAAGTATAACATGCAACTGCTAGGGGTGCCTAATGACTAAAAGAAAAGGAACTCTACAAAGGATAAATCTTGGAAAATAATTAAGAATGGTGTTGCTCAAGTCAAATTAAAGAAAATAGTTAGTGTTGACCTTGGCCATATAATTTTTATTTTTTATTAAAATACAGCGTAGAAACTATAATTTATAGCCATGTGTAGGATTCCTTCGGTAAGTTTGATGAGGAATCGGGACATATATATATATATATATATATATATATATATATATATATATATATATATATATATAGAACAGGACAAGAAGATATATATCATAGTGTCACAAGGAATGACTAATGTGCAATAGAGGGATCTGCATGATGAGGTACACTTCTGAATGACATCGATCTAATGGTCCAGACTTTGAGTTGTGGCCACAATTTCATTTTTAGAGTACTTTTACCATAAGGAGAAAACACTTTTGAGGGTTAATGCAATATTTTTTTTATAGAAACCATCCAGCTGATTCGAGTATATGAATATGACGCACCCATGAGAAGTGCTACTTGCATATTGGAAGTTCCACTACAAGGAGACTAAAACAAACTGTAAACAAAATGTTAAAATTTATAACCATGATAAATTATTACTTTCATTCTTTTTCTTTATCTTATCTTAAATGAGGTTTATGTATATAAATGAGTATAACATATATATCATAATAATAGAAAATAGAATAACGATTTTATTCTATCTAAACAAAATGTTAACAATCAATTTAAATTTAGACAGCTTGTATTCCAATCTAAAATAACAATATTTTAAATTCAGAAACTTTCTTTCAACACTTCCTTCAAGTTGGTGCATAAATATCAGTCATGTCCAACTTGATAATTGCTTCTTCAAACAGTTTTTAAGAAACAGCTTTGTTCAACAATAAGTTCAGGAGGTGCATCAGGATAATCCATAGCAAGTGCTTCGGTTATGTGAGGTAGAAAGATAATTAGATACGAGAAGAGATTCAGAACAATCAAAATCACATGTTCAAGTCAATAGACTTCAGGGCTGGTATGTGAGAAGGGATTCAAAACAATCACATGTTTAAGTCAATAGGGGATGGTCTATGAAGAATTCAGAACAGTGCAACGAGCTTCACATTAAAGATCAAATTAAGCAAATCAAAGCTTAATCATCAAGAGTAGAAGCTAAACAATGTTTAATTGCTCAAGACAGAAGCAAACAAAGGAACAATACTTAACCACCACAAATGGCAGAAGTTAGAATCATCAAAACAAGCTTAAAAGGCTGAAACCAATAAGCCAAAAATAGGCCAACTATCAATGAAACATTAAGTTGCATAGTAGAAAACTCCATGACAACAACAATATCAAAAACTGCATTTATCTCACCAAGCAGAAGAACAACATGGAGATTGAAGTTTGGTAACAGTGATTGAAAATTGCATAAAACAACTAACGCTTAACCACCATAAGGCAGAAGCTAAAACCATCTCAATGCTTAGCCATCCATGACTGAAGCTCAATAAAATGCTTAACTACCATGGACAAAAGCCCACGTCAACAAGAACCACCAATAGTCATAATAGAATCCATGACTTCCATGGATGAGAAGAAAACAAACAAAGAAGAAGCTAAGAAGAAAAGAGAATGGGGAAAAACTGAGTTCATGATAATAATAACCATAATTCGTAGAGAAATCAGAGAAGGTGAAGGTTAAAAGAGGAGAAATAAAAGTGGAATATAGGTAGAAAAAAAAAAGAAGAGAGATGTACGTTTAAGAAATGTGAAGAAGAAAACTTAAGAGAATTGTTAAGAAGAGGAAATCATGGCTTTGATGCCATGTTAAAATTTGATACCATGATAAATCAACTTTATTTATACAAGTGAGTATAACAAATAGTCAATAATAATAGGAAACAAAATAACAATTTTATCTTATCTAAACAGTTAACAATCACTTTAAATTTAAATAACTTGTATTCCAATATAAAATAACAATATTTTAAATTCAAAAACTTCTTTTCAACACAAAACATTATATATGTTAAATTATGAGTGACATATTTATTAATTAAAAATTAGAAAATTATGAGATAAGAAGTGAAACTTACAAAATTTTAATAAATTTTAATTAATAATAGTGTGTTCATGAGAATTAATTTTTACATTCACCAATCAATCAAAACTCATGTAATTAGTACAAGATTGGGCGTTAGAAAAAGTAATTAAATTTTGAATTTGATACAACCCTTGCAAGTAAAGAATGGAGAATTTTTTTATTCTGATGAATTGACTGATTCTCTATTTGATGATAATTGGCGCTCGTACTGTGCTTATAAAAGGAGAAGGAAAATGGCACCATCTATCTTCAATTCAATATTTTGCCTTCTCAGTCTCATTAATTAGTTCAATATATATGATGTCTTCATCCTCTAGTACTAGTAGATGGACGGTTCAGGAAAACAAAGCGTTTGAAAGAGCTCTAGCAGTTTATGACAAGGACACTCCAAACCGTTGGTGCAATATTGCAAGGGCTGTTGGTGGAAAAACACCAGAGGAAGTGAGGAGGCACTATGATCGTCTTGTGGAGGACATTAGGCGTATTGAGTCAGGCCAAGTTCCCTTTCCAATTTACAGGAAACTCCATGATGGGCCATGAATGCATGATACATATCTCTCTCTGTCTTTCCTCCACTCATATATATCCAAAATCATCAATCACTACCTACAACAATACTATATATACACCCTTTATATAATATTCTTAAAACTTTTTATGCCACAATTAAGTTATTTAAGGCAAAAAGAAAAAGAATGTGAATTTATCAAAGTGTATGTCTATGTATTTTAATTACCTTGAAATAATATTAATGTGGAAATGGGTATTGTACGATAAATAATATTGCATGAATGTGGTTGTATTAATCGATATTGTTAATTAGTAGCTTAAAAGTTAATTGCCATGTACTGATAAAACATAAGAGTTGTATGTATCAGTGGCACAGTACAATACCCATTTGTTTTACGAATCCTATTTCTTTTTTTATATATACAAGTATGAATGGAAGACAAGTATTTACAATAACACTTATGTTACTAACTGAATAGACTCCGTTAGTTACAAATTGTATTTCTAATATGCGAATTAGTAGACAAATCAGTTATATATATATGAACACACGGACCCAAATTAATTAGAAAATTAATCTTTCTACTGGGCGTTTGCAGTCGTGGATTTTTTTTAAAGATTTTCAATAAAAGTACTAGTTTGCATTTTCACATTATCGCTACATTTTTTTTCAAGGTATCTCTCAAATAAAAACTTAGTCCCTCCAATTACAGAATTACAGACATTTCTTTAAGTGACTTCCAATAAAATACTAATAATAGTTTTTAGTTCCAACTAATTTTGTAAGATATATTTAAATAAATTTCTTCTTAAACACTTTTAAGGGAAGAAAAAAAAGTTAATTTTAACTTATAAAAAAATTTATTTTATTTTTATTTCCTTCTCTTAAAAGTATTTACATAAAAATTTATTCAAACATATCCTTAACTATTTTGTCAAACATAATTCTAAACTTCTTCATCTTTAGTACAGTTACGTCTATTGTTATCTTCTTTTTTTTTTGTTAGCATCAAAATTATTTTCTCATTGATAATCACTAAAAACATATTTGATAACCCATTACAAAATTATATTTAAGACAAAAATAATTTTATTAACGAATCAAAATCCTTACTTTTATATATTTATTTTACTTTTATTCGCTAGATTTATATTAAAATACACCTCACAACATTTTAAATGACAAACCAAACATGCATTCATTCCTTCAAAACAAACTTTATTGGTATTTCTAGATGGCGTTTAGCATACGCTAGTTAAACATGTTTCTATCATGCGGAACAAATTTTAGACAGTCCAAATTCATTATGAAGAAGAAAAAAAACAAATAATAAAAATATTATTTGATGCAATTAGAGTTGGATTGTTGGATTTTTAATTTTATTTTACTTTTTTCTTTTTCTTTTTTTCGGTCATTTACCAATTTGTCCCTTAACTTCCTCCCTTCACTCTCCGGCCCAACTCCGACGACAAATCAAAGCTTCTTCCGCTTGCTTCACACTCTTCTTCACCTCACACCCACCGAAATCCACACCACCCCATCACTCCAAAGTGTCCAAGTTTGAATCTTTGAGGAAAACTAGCACGTGGGTAAGTGGTGCTTGTTTGATAGAGGAAAAAAAAAAAAAAGAAACAACAGAGGCAATCGAGAATGGAGAGGTTTGGGGTGAGATCTTCAAGCCAACGGTGCCGACGATCACGTCACCCTCGGGATTTGCGGTGGCGCAGCCCTCAAGCACCTGTGAAAGCCTTTGGTTTTGTCGGGTTCTTATGCCCCGCACCGTCGCACCACACCGTCACACCACACCTCCCGCCAGAGCGGGTTCTTCTCGACATGCTGCATGTGCCATTCAGAGGTGCGGTGGACTCCCACCCCCTTCTCTCTTCTTCTCCGAGCGCCACCAGAATGACAATAGAACCGCCGCCGCTGCATCACCGCTTTGTTCTATCACACACAAGCCTCTGGTTAGTGACGGCGACATAGTGGAGTGGTGGCGGCGGTAACATAATGCAGTTTCCTACGATGGAGAGATGAGTGCCACAGGTTCAGATATTGAGTCATGACTCGGTGGGTGCGTTCGTGACTCACTGCGGGTGGAACTCGGTGTTGGAAACGGTGTGTGAAGGGGTGTCGATGGTGGCGTGGCCCCTCTACACGGAACAGAAGATGAATAGGGTGATTATGGTGAAGGAAATGGAGGTGGCTTTGGCGGTGAACGAGAGCAAAGATGGGTTCGTGAGTTGGAAAAGAAAAGGGATGACGAAGAGAGAAAGGTGATGGAGACAGAATGGACAAATTGGAAACCAGAAAAAAAAAATAAAAAGAGAAACAAATTGGGACTGTAGATTTAAAATTAAAAAATCTAACGGATCAAAATATCTCACGCATGATACGCAAAATGTTTAGCTTGCGTATGCTAGATTGATCGCATTTCTAACTCTTATTGCCAAAGAATCACTATAAAAAGATTGACTTGTTCCCCAAAACAAAACAAAAAAAAAAATCTTGCCTATCTGGGAAATAATTCTACTTGTTAAAAAAATTGAAAAATGCATCTTATTGGTTGTGAATTTCGTCTTGGGATTTTCCCTTGGTCCTAAGTATGTCGGTGAAATGTCCCAGCATGATGCGCCTCAATCTAGTGTCCTCTGGTTGTGGTTGTGATGTAGCCTTGGGGGATACAACTCTCTGTGGCTGCTGTGCTTCTGTGCTGTCTCTCTTTCCAAGCAAGCCACCATCACCAAAGAAGTTGCTCACTGATGATGCAAGCCCAAGATGAGAACCCATCGACTTGCTTGCACCACCACCACCAACACTTGCCCCAGATCTTTCCTTCATAATAATTTCAATGGCTTCTTTGTGTGCTGGATCCAGTGCATCCAAATCTTTTAACAGGTTCTGTGTAGCTGGCAGGAGGTAATCCCGAACACTATTTGCAGGAAGATCTATAAAAAAAAACACACACACACATATATATATATATATATATATATATATTCAAAATAAGAAATGTGATAGGAAAGGCAAGAGTAATATATTTAGTGAGAAAATAGTCAAATTTATAAAAAAAAAATGTGATGCACTTATAAATTAATACCTAAAAAATAAAAAATACAAATTTAATTTTTTGATTTTGTAAAAATTACAATAAATTAGTCATTAAATTGATTGCAAGATTATGTTGTAAAGTCTAGTAATTAATTTATTATTAAATTGTCTACAGAACTAATTTATCATACTTTTTACACATTCAAAGATAAAATTTAAATGACCTCCTTTCACACCTTCATAAACGAATTTTACTATTTACACATAGTTGAACAAACCTGTAGCATCCAGAGCACGGATTGCCTCACAAAATGCATTGGCTCTTTCTTGCCGAAGCATCAAATCACTTGAAGCAGCAGTAGGCCCGGCTGTAAGTTGAGAAATCTTGGATAAAAGATGTACATCAAGGTTAAGAAACAAATGGTACATTTGAGAAACCTTGAAAAAATAAAAGATGTATACATCAGGACACTAGCTAGGCACATTTCTCAACATTTTCCTTTCCACACACAAAAATAATTAAAGGATATAATCTCTAAGTCGTTCTGTTGTATGTGGTACTGCAACCACCAATGCACGAATGACAGCAATAGTAGCTTCATGGGATCCATCTTCAAGAAAAGCACCCATTTGAACACGTATCTTGTCAACTATCTGCAAGATATCATGTTTGGAGAGGAATTTGAAATGTGTAGCAGCATCAACTTTTTAACAACAAAAAGAAGTAGGGATATATAGGATCTGTTTGGGTAAGTTTCTTTAGAAGTACTTATAGAAAAAGAAAATATGAAGAAATAAATGAGATGAACTTTTTCATAAGTAAAAATAAGCTCTCCATTAGTTAATTTTTCAAAGCTCACCAATATAACTTCTCTAAAAAATGAGATGACATTTACAAATTGGTTAATGAAAGACTTATTTTAACTTATGGAGAAGCTCATTTCATTTTTTTCTTTTTATTTTTCTCTTCTAGAAGTGCTTCTAGAGAAGCTAACATCCAAACAGGCTCATAATATGCTAACGCCTGGCGACATATACCATATCATTTTTAAAGCGTTGAGCCACAACACCAAATGCATCAATGCTGGCACACTTCACATTGAGGTTTTGGTCAGATCCGAGAGTAATTAGGGCAGGCAAAGCATGAGTTGAAGCAAGCTTTGCATCAATATATGGCACCTATTATTGAAGACCTCTATGTCAGCTTTGGCATTTATGAGATGTAACTAGAAGAAACTGAAGAAGAAAAACAACAGTAAGCTTACAATAGCTTTTAGAAGCTTGGCAGCACTTATTTTCATGTTCACGTTAGAGCTAACAACCATTTCCCACAGTATATTAAATATCATACCATGATTTTCTCCATATATGCTACATTATAAGATAGCTAATGACTCAAATCGGTTAAAATAATTTATCAATTTTAAAAATATAAACATAGTCGTTGTGTGATATACAAACCAAATGAAGCGGACAGCATTAATGATCTCAGCAGTGTGCTTTGTTGGCAGATTCTGCTTTGAACTGTCTTCTACTAATAGCTTTCTTGAGTAATCTTCTAATTGATTACGTTTTCCAGGAGCACCCAAAACACCAGCCAACAGAAGCGGTAGGACACACAATATTGAGAGCTTCTCCGAAACAACAGATCTTGGTCTCAAACCTAAAGCAAACTGTCAAACATAAAGCAGTTATGTACAAAATTCACAGAATAATTGAAGAATCGTTACCTTCAATTTTTGAATGCATGGCACTAGGAAAAAATGTCAAATCAGCATCATCTCCAACTGCTGTTAAAAATACAGGTAGCATGATGCATGTTCTATAGGAATCTCCAAACCTTTCAGAAACAGATAACAGAAACTGCAATTAAATAATTTTGATCAGAAATTATTCAGTTGCTTAAGCTACAGAACTTACAAAAGTTAAAGTAACAGAAAAAAAATAGACAAGTGACCTTTGAAATTCGGCTCCGCAAATTATCTTCTTTCCATGGTAACAAGCAAGCCAGCTGTATCAATTTAGGAAAGCAATCAACATGCAACCATTCAAATGCATCCCATTCAACATGTCCCCTAGCAAAAGTTGGAAACCATTCAAGATCAGTCATCGTTTAGGTACTGCAGTCCAGCATAGTTTGTGTTTCTGCATATGCATGCCTTCAATACAACGAGTCAAGCATAGAAATCTAGTGGGTTCTGGACATCAAACCTGACCAGCTACCTATTTATCCATTCACTTTCCCCTCTTTCCCCCATCTTCCAAATAGGAACTCGTGTATGGAAGGGTATGAGTGTGACATTAAGACCCAAAGATCAGTTGCATCAATTCTTTTACTGATACTACTGTTATTATTTCCAAGTGAACATTTCGTGCCAAGCTTACCTTGCATACAATTCAAACAATGTGGTAGAAAACACAACTTGCATAGATTCTACTCTGGACAAGAAAGGACATGTCTCAATTGCTTTCTGGTGCAGCAAAGGAAGCAATTCCACCAGCATTCTCAATAAAACATCTATGTTCCAGCGCTCTCTTTCACCCAATGCATGTAGATGTGACTCTATACACCCTTCAATTACAGAAAGAGGTGGACAATGCTGCAATGCAGGGGAGGAAATACAACTCAGAAATAATTGCCAAAAAGGATTAAGTTCTCAGCCACGAGAGACAATTGAAAGCACAAAGGAAAGCAAAGACCTGAGCAGAGCTCAAAATATGTGAGAATAAAACTCCCAAAACGTGGTCTAATTTGTTTCCCCACTTTATAACTGCAATAACCAACTCCTTGAGAGTAGTTTCAACCACCACTCCTGAGGGATCACATATCAATTGGAACATCAATTCCTCCACCTAACAACAAATAAAACAAAGAATTGGACCAACTCTTTATCTCTATTCCTCTTCTTTTTTTTAAAAAAAAAAAAGTTGTCATATTATGTATGATAAGGGTAAAAGGCTCAATTCCCTATACTGTCCCGTCAACCTATTACAGAGCTTACATTGCAGTCAATTCTTTAAAGTCAAAAATCTTCTCCATGATTGCCTCGAAGCATATATAGTGAGGCTGACCTTGAAATATTTATCCATGTTTTGAACAAGTGGAAGAAGCATAGCTAAATTATGAGCCGCGGCCTCTCGAACAATAGTGGCAGAATCTTCTATTAGTTGTTGCACAATAGATAAAATAAGAGAATCCCGAATGTCTGGCCGTACAAATTCTGCAAGCTCTCCACATGATTGAGCAACAAGTAGTCTACGCTCCTCGTACATGTGATTTATCTAAAATGCATAACAAAAAAACTAAAAAAACTAAAAACTTGGTTCCAAAGTCAGAATGGCAAACAGATGTAAGAAATTATGGCCAGAATATACTTGTTCCCAACATTGAGGAAGCAATTCTGTTTCTGTTCTCATTTCTCCAACATTCTTTGCAAGGCTGACACATGCCTGAAATGATCCAAGTTGCATTGAAGCCAAAACCCTATAAACTAACTTAAAAAAACCAATATAACTTACATCCATTATTATGCGCCTCTGTTGTTCATCGGGACGCTTGATTAAGTTAAATAGTGTATGGGTCAAAGAATCTCGAGTGCTGCTATCCGGGTGGTGCTCGATTGCACACATCATTAGAGGAAGCAGTTCCTGCAACCAAACAACACTAATGCAACATATGTTGAAGATTGCCTAAAGTGTAAATAAAATTAGTGAGTAGGCACCTCACGATGATTGATCAGGACATACGGAACAATTTTAGGCAAAGCGTCTGCAAGTATCTGAATAGTTCCTAATCCCTGTCAAACATTATTTAAAAACTCATCAGTCTGACTTTCACTTATTCCTATTGTTGGGGAGTGGGATTTTCACTCTTTATGTTTACACATGCACTTCATTACTGGCAATGGAGATCATGAGGTACTGCTAATTTATTATTTTTAAGACAAGAACATGGCCTGACAAAAACAATTCCTGACCATACTCAGTTTCATTAAAGTCAAAAAAGAGTTTAATATTTATCAACTATCAATGCGACATCTAAACAAGTTTTACCAAATCATTTGAAAAATTCGACTTGTTATCATAACCACACTCTGATAAGAGTGCAGCAAAAATAATTGGACGATAACGCAAACAAGTTAAAGCTAGACAACTAGAAACCAAAAGGTAATGATGTTTGAGGATTTCCTAAAGCAAAAGTAGAGTGGACTTGCCATCTTCTCAGATATTGCTTCATCATTTGCATTGTCGGATTTTGCATTTAACCTGTTATCCCCTTCTTGCTTGCCAACATTTTGTTCAGAGACATTAACAATATTTTCAAAAGCACCATTTGCATTTGCAGGATTAAATAATGCAAGCAGTGCATCTTCATGTTTATCAGTATATTTGTTAAGAGTTTGAGAAGTTGTTGATTGAGCATCTTCATCATGTATGGCATCCAGTGCTGCATCAACAGGGTAAGAAATTGCACCTTGATCCTCATGAATCTCTCGCACTTTGTCTTCTATCTGCAGAGTTTCATTTTCAGAACCAGCAAAATTTCTAGGTTCAGGAATTCCTATATTCTTTTCCTTCAACCGTTCAACTTCCATTTGCAATTTCTTAATTTCTTCCTTGTACTTATCTAAAGACTCAGGTTGAAAATTGTCAACATCACTAACAACCAGATTATTTCCAGAACTAGACCCTTCAATACTCATTTTAAGCTTACTGATTTCAACTCTGCTAGCATGGAGCCCTCTTCTTTGATTCTCCAAGGACTGCTTTAAAACTTGCACCTAAAAGATAACATTAGTATTCATAATAGAAATACGAGTATTGTTGGACAGTATCTCATAGAAGTAAATAGAAACTACCATGTTCTCTTTGTCTTTAAGATCTTTCTGCAGTGCCTCCAAGGATTTAGTTAATGCTCCTATTTGACCATCTGCCAAATCTTTGTCCTTCAACAAGCTCTCCTTTTCTTGATTCAGCTTCTCATTTTCTTTCAGCAGTATTTCATTTTCTCGAACTTGGGTAATTTTTTCCTGCATATTTATACGTGCATGATTCAACATAAATAATATGAATTTTGTAATCTATACTATAGGGCGCTCATTTGGTTTTTACATTTACCTTCATTTTCAAAGGCGTATTAAAAATCAAATGAAGTCAATCAATTCATTCACATTATAAAAGAAGTTTCATTTATTAAGCAGAAAGGAAACATTTAAAATGTAATTTACATTAACGGTAAGATTAAGAAGCCAAGTGAATCAAATAATAAACAACCAGCTGGGCCATTTATCAGCATTCAACACTTGTTTAGATAACATGAGTTAAATAATCACCTCAGCAACCTCTGAAGTTGATAAAAGATGTTGATAATAATAATGACGCAAGGCGTGGGGTACTAATGCACTTGTACTCTGCCAATTGTCCAAGTTCTGGTCTGTAACCTACAGGAACAATTAAGAATTTAATTTAATTGTCGGTGTAAATTATTTTTATACCGATAACCAATCAGAAATAACTGTTGTCATGATTTGATTATAATTATTATAAAAATGGATAAACTCATGGTATAATAATGATAAAGTAGCGTAAGAAGAAGCTTTACATATAAATTAAAATCGCGGATAAAATAATTAGACATGAAAGAATAGAAAAAAGAAGAAGAAAATGAAGTATGTACCTCTTCATAAAAAGTCATTGCAGTAAGACGGTAGCCAGCAATAAGTAAATATTCTTTGACAGCACAATTAAGATCTCGACGTTCTGTATCCTTTAGGGGTCCCAAAGCGGAAGCAGTGAAGGAAGAATGATTGTCATTAATGGTATTCGGGTTTTGTTCCGGAATTTGTCCATCGGAAACTTGATGTCCATTATTATTAGATTGGGGAGCTGCTGGAGAGTGCAGATATGATATGATAAGATATGAAGAGTGAGTTAGATTAGATTAATAAAAGAGATAGAATTGAATGTGAAGGAAGGAAGGGAGGAAGGAACCAGAAGAAGCAACGTAGAGTTGAGATTTGAGTTTGGCGATGTCTTCGTTGGCGAGACGCAGTTCGTAATCGGTGATGGAGAGCTTGTGTTCGGAATCGTTTTTGAGTTGGAGAAGAGTTTGTGGATCGGCGGTGGGGAGAGAGTTGAGGACGGAGATTTGGTTGGGAGGGAAGCGGGAGGGGTCAGAGAAGTACTGTTGGAGGCGAATGGCCTGGTCGTGGCGGCCATTGTCGAGAAGCTCGTGGAGAAGCTCGAAAGCGGTCAGAAGGTAGTTCTCTTCCAACAGAAAGTTCACCACGCAGTTGCACAGCGAAGAACGCTCCACCTCCATATTCTATTCTGTTCACTCTCCTTCTCAGCTCTTCCCATTCTTTCTTTTAACTGAAATCGCGCGCTTTCCGCTTCTTCTTACACCACCAATCATTATCAACCATTGCATAACATTTTTCTTCTTTTTTACTTTTTTTTCAAGTTCATACGTCATATTTAGGATCATAATCATAACGTTATTAGGACAATTACTAAGGCATCCCCTTTTTTTGCTTGGTACACCTCCTATATTTGTAAAGTCCTCATCTTATCATTCTCTTCTCTCCATCACTGAACAAAGCATTTCCTATGAGAGCATGGTCGTGGCAGTCGTGGCTAAAGAGCATGAGGCGGTTGATCGTCAACTTCAGTCCAAGGAGCTTGGAGAGGAAGTGGCCAGGGTTAAGAATAATGTCGAAGCAAGAAGTGATGTCTATTGCAGATTGAATAATCTAATACGAATTAGGGTCGAAGTATACAGGTAATACACACAAATGCATTACAAATGACTCCATCCGTAACTATACCATGTGGTGTGGCACGATGATGTGTTTAAAATGACGTGATAGTTCGCGGCTCACAATGGTCGCTAGTGGCGATAATGGTGGATTTGGTGTGATGTGTGGGCATTCGGTGCGGCGATGGTGGTGTTTGGGTGCGGCATGGTGTTAAGTGGAGGTGAATGTTTGTGAGAGAGACAACCAGAGTATTGCTTAGGAGAAGAAAGATAAAAAGGAGATATTAAGAAATTTGAAGGTGCATTAAGTAATTAAGTAATTGCTCGTTTTTAGCTCCAACTTCTTCTCCTTTATTTTACAAAATACCCAGCTAGTTTAAATAGAATCTGAAAAATATAATAGTATCTTGTTCTAACATTCTCATTGAAACAAAGGATAAAATAGTGATATTTTCTTTTTTTTTTGTCCTATTGTAGAATAAAAGAGATGAAATTGGAACTAAAAACAACGAATCAATCAATAAACCAGCTCACTAGATGTCACTTTCAATATTTTAATTTATTTTTAATAACTAATCATCTTAAAAGTTGAAATAATAAAATGTTAAATGAATATTTATTTATCTATCCATTTTATATCATACCAAATTTTAACAGCGAGTATTCGCGGATCCGAGTTTTTTCCATTCCTATATAAAAAAAAAAAAAAAACTTTTATATCAAGGATTTATATTGGAGATACTGTATGTTATTGTTTTAAATGTATTTTTTTAGTATTCGGAAATCACATATTGGCACCAAAAAGAAAAGGCAAAAACCTTAAACTAAAATTGTGGCTTGTCTTTTTGTTACAATTTATTATTTGTATTGATGCTTAACAATTGACTAACGACAAACATAATCAGTACTGTTCATTTTTTTCTAACTGAATAGCAATGCTGTTATTATTTTCCTGAAAACAAAGTTTTAAATTGCGATCATAGTTATCAAATTTGAGAAATTTTAGGAATAAAAACGATTGATGCAACGGGTAACGATGGAATTTTATGAGAACTTTCAAAATCAAGATGCTATAAAAAAAAAAAAAAATATTTGAGTTGGCGCTCGCTCATTGCACTCTAGAAATAGAAGTGGAATATCTTTCTCTAAATTATTTTAAGTAATATCATAAAAAAAAATTTAACATAAAAGAAACACTGGTGGATATATTTCCACCTTTGCAATAAGGGAAACGAAGCAGACAAAGTATGAAAATGATATTTTAATTGATATGTCCAATGGAATAAAATAAATTCGAGAACAACTTAACAATATTTTGAAGAAGAAGAGAATAGTGTACGAAAAATCTGAAAGGAATAACAGTAGAATGTGTCCAATAGCAGCCAGTCATGTGGACCTCATCACCCTCTTCCTATTCTCAACCCTTTGAGCTTATTACAATTCTCAGCCACAAAAGTTCTCCCTCCTAACATGTTTGATTTTTGAGCTAACCAGTCTCCAACAACAATCTCACTCAGCTGGTAAGCCATTTCAAGCCTTTATGCTCGTTTCTTAATTATGTCACTGCTTAGTGTGGCTAGGCTAGCTAGCTAGCTATAAGTTATGCTACGTGTACTTTGTGCTATACCTTTTGCAACTACTAGTTCAAAAGTGACACTATTATTATAGAACAAATTATAAGTGAACAATTCTGATTATGTATCTGAATTAAACCTTCATCAGTTCGGCAGTGTGGTTCCAAAAAGGAATATATAGGATATGGATGGCTCAGCCTCAAAGCCTGGTAACACAACAAGAGAAGTTGGTTTGGTTAAAGCCGCTGTTAACTTATATGGTAACAGGAATATTGCAGATATCGATGTTAACAGTCCTTCGCTGAAAAAAGATTTCTCAACGGTATGTATGTTCCTGACTAATCTTCATCTACCTGCAGTTGATGCCATTTATTCTACTAAATTGGTTTGTGCATTTTTTTCTCAACCAGAATTTTTACAAGTAAGTTTGACGCTGTTAAGTAATAAATTTAAATTGAAAAGATTTTGTGAAAAACCCTTACAAACACACAACAATAACAACAAAAGTTTTATCTCACTAGATGAAGCGAGTTACATAAATTACACCTTGTTAACTAAATTTTCTGAGATATATTATTTGCTATAAGATTCATCTTCCTTTGATGAATTAAACACACCATGTATTCTACTCTCCTCACTCATGTCTTGTCTTGAGTGGTCTTCTTTCTATATGTCAAAATCATTTTAACCCTTTTTTTTTTCATTTCTTTCAATTAGTATTGCACCAATATCTCTTCGTGTACAATTCTTGCCCACACAACATGAACACACCATTATTAAGATTTTGAATTAAAAAAATTCTATTTATTGATTCTTTACGTGTCCTTTTAATTAGAGTACTTGATAACAGCATTGTTTTGTTAAATATTCCTCAGAGTCACTCTTCAAAAGCAAAAGAACTCCACACAGCAAGCAATGATATTGTTCGGTACGAAGAGACCAAATGGGCAGCAGAATCTGCAAAAGCTCAAGCAGAAGCTGAGCTTTCCAATGCTAAACAGTCAGTGAAAGATCTTTTCTCTATGATTGGGGAATCTATCTACAAGGCAAAAGCCGAAATGCGAGACATGGCACCACTAAAGAAGTATGTGAAACCGAGCAAGAATGATAACGAGTATTCACAAGTTATGAGAGAATTGGAACATGCTAAACGGGAATTGTTCCAACTTAAGCTTGATGTGGCTTCTGTTTTGGAGGAGAAACTGCGAGCGGAGAAGGAAATCGAAGCATCGAGATCCAGCATGCTGTCCTTCTCAAGAGTAGCACAAAAACTGAGGAAGGAGATTGAGGAAGCCAGTGAAGAACAAGTGGTGGTTGAATTGGCCAGAATGGACGCTTTGAATGAACTGAGAGACATTGAAACTCTTGAAAACACAAGGAACAAGTTGAAAGAGGCCATTGAAGAGATAGATGAGTCAAAAGAGCTCGAAATGAAATTGGCCACGACATTGTCTGATATTGATATGTTGAAGAATGAGTTGAAGTTTGTTAAGAAAACGGGGAAAAGGGTAGTTGATGTTGGAAGCAGGAAGTCCCACATCGGTGGGCTTCCAATTAGCACCAAGGAAGGTGTGTTATAAATACACACCTCCTCCTCCTTCTAAATCATCCCAAAAAAATTTAAGAGAGAATAAATACAAGAGTGATAAGTTCTCTTGTGAGGTTTCTCCTTGAGTGTATTTTTTCTTAGTATAAGAGAGAGTGGTATATTTGT
>PYAF01004537.1:92220-120280 GCA_007407185.1 Glycine tomentella | reverse complement strand
CAATTCCTCATGTGATGTTCAGATGCAACACGGGATAGTTCCAATGCTAGATCAATTTCATCCATGTATGCAGAAGTTCATCTTGAACGTCACGGATGTGAAAGCAGATGGTAATTGCGGATACCGTGTAATTGCTGCCTTATTAGGTTACGGTGAAGAATCTTGGTCTTTGGTACGCAATCATTTGCTCAGAGAACTTTGAGAGTGGACAGATGGATATATAGCCTTGTTTGGTGGTATACATAGATTTGAAACCTTGAAGCGATCCCTACTGGTTGATGGATTATCCGGGATAAACCTTTGTTTTCTTTAATCATTATGCCTTTAATAACAAACCAATTACTACTTATTATGTATAATACATTGATCTGTTTATTTACAGGTTACTATGGATAAGTGGATGAATATTACGGACATGGGTCATGTCATTGCATCAAGATATAACGTCATTGTGGCGTCCCTTTCACTTCAACAAAGTATGACATTTTTTCCTCTAAGAAGCCAACCCCCTAGAGATCCCCACGTTCATCGCATTTTGTGTATTGGTCATGTCTTCGGTAACCACTTTGTGCAGGTATGATATTTATTTGTTTATTTAATGAGAATACAATAATCTGGAAAACTGATGCTTGTATGATGTTATTATTTGTATCAGGTTTTATTAAAAGACAATTGTCCTTTGCCGTTGACAGCGTTTTTGTGGGATAAACATTGTACCAGCGAAGCAAAAGAATGGCCCAATTATTACATTAGAAGAATGCAAATGTATAATAACAGTATGAATTTTCGCACTGAGCATGTAGACTTACGAGATGTGTAGACACTTTTGAAATACAATAAATAGAGTGTTCTTTTGAATATATAAATGTATAAATAACCAAGTCTGTACAACATAACAATAACACATAAAACTAACACATAAATAAGTCTGCATAATAGTAATATAAATGACTGGTGGGCTACTGAAGGCGTCTCCGCTGTGTATCTCGTGGTCGTCTCCCTCCGCTGTAGACAAGCCCGAAGTCCCTGACACTACGAGCTAGGACCAACATCTGTTGCGTCCTAGAGTATGCTTCGGAGCCCTCTGTAACCATCCCGTCATCTATGAAGGATTGCGATTCCCCCATGCATATCCTGCAGCCTGATCGATGTCCCGAAAAGGCTGTAAGAACTGGACGCCTATATGTGTCGCACTCTTGTTGGCAAACAAAGTGCAGCCAACAAGATGCAAAAGATATGTCCTGGCTGCCAGTAGCCACTGCCTAGCGTCACACCGCCTGAAATACTGGTCTCGAAGCCAGGACAAGCGAACATATGCCCCGTGGCACTGTGTCGTCTCGGCCTCAGCCTCATCTACGGTGACGTCCAGCAGCTCAACCAGCAATGTAATGGCCTCTACGACATCTATCTGCTGATAATCATGGAATACTCCTATGACAGAGATGTGCAATAGAGAGGCGACGTCATCGAGCGTAACAGTCAACTCGCCGACTGGGAGATGAAAACTCGAAGTCTCAGCATGCCATCTCTCGACAAATGCAGAGAGTAGTCACCGATCTCCAGTCTCCATCGAGCACCGTATCAGCGGGCTCAGGCCAGTAGCAGCCACTAACCCCTCAATCTCAGGAGCTGGCTTCCCAAATTTAGTTACCTTACGCTCATGGGAAGCCAACTTCAGCTCTGCACGTTCCTGCAATAATTACATGAACATATGTTTACAATGGCTAAGAAGCACAGATATTATATTGTCCTAAAGTGCTTGTCTTATATTTACCTCTCCTGACCATACTTTAACAGCCACATGGTCGGCATAAGCAGTCAACACTGAACAGTCTTCTGGACCTCCAGGAAAACCATCAGCATCTATATCATCTGTCACCGGTACATCCGTCATCGGTACATCCTGAACTGGAGGATCCTGAGCCGGAGGATCCTGAACCGGAGGATCCTGAACCAGAGGATCCTGACGAATACTAACACCCGCCCTTTCACGGCGAGCGGATGCTGTCAGCCTACGCCGATCATGAAGTCCACCTCGAGTCCTAGCCATAATCTGTACAACATTTGTTTATATCTTACATTATCGCTTCAGACTAAATGACATACACACAATCCAACTTGGGGTTGAACGAGTTGGATTGACAGCCATAGAAACCAATAAAGTACAATTATGTGGAAACAATTCCATATCGGGTTCAACAACTATGATTCAAAGCCTCAGGGACCTATATTGACCAATTCTAACAAAACCATCTCATTTGGGGTTCAACAAGTTTGAATCACAGGCATAGAAACTAGTAAAGTCCAACTATATGGAAACAATCCCATACCAGATTCAATAACTATGATTCAAAAGCATAATCACCTATAAAGTTTGATTCACAAGTTTGTTGTTCAAATCACATGTAAACAAGCACATACAATCAATACCATATAATCATCAATGAATGGATAAGTAAACAATCACATACAATTGAAAATTGTTGTTCCTAATTACTTAAAAATCATGCCATCATCAATAATTGGATACCTGTTGTGTTCAATTCTTTTCATAATTTTCATTGTACTACATTCAAATTGTTTTTGTCCTTCCCCTTCATATTTTAAACGCCCTACCTTGGCTAAATATATGTAGACACCACAATTTGTACAAACCACTCAGTCAACTACTTGTTTTATACAACCAATCCAAGAGAAATACCAACAGCCCAAACAAGCTAATAAAATGTATAGACAACCAACCAATGTGAATAAAATTAGCCCAAACAACCTAATAAAATTTGACATCCAAATGGCAATTTCACATAGGCATACCTAAATAGAGTTTCAAAGGAAATACATTAGGCCATGACCACATAGACTAATCAATATGTATGGCTAACAAATTACAAAATCATCTTCCTAATTATTTAAATACCATGTCATCATCAACATTTGCATAACAATATATAAATCATGTTCCTAATTATTTAAAAAAGCATGTTTTCCAAAAAAAATAGCCTAATACGGATTACAGGATCCCTATAACCCATACGGATTGGACAATCCGTATGAGGTTTACGGATTACCGAATCCGTATAAGGTCGCTGCTCCCATTCACGTACCAGACCAAAAAAAACCGGTGAGGGAACGCGAAACTTACCTCAACGCCGTCGTCACCAACCGCAGAGCACGCCACCAGCCAATGTCACCACCAAAGCCTCACCGAAATGATGAAGGAAGCAAAATCACAATGGATGCCGGATATGCAGGGTGGGAGACGAAGATGGGAGCGGTGAATAGTGAGGGAGACGAAGAGGGGAGCGGTTTTTTAATTTTAAATTGCCAAGGGTAGAATGGGAAATGCACTGTAAGTTAATGGTGTAGGAGAAATTTGTAATGGTGTATGAAGTTGCACTCAAGCATAAAGTGCAGGCCACAGACACGCCCATGTTCTTCTCTTGCTGAAGATGTTCAGAATTATGGTGTAAGAATAAGGTGGCTGCATCAGTGTAGCGGGTTGTTTGTTAAGCAAATCTAATCTTATATATATATATATATATATTGAATTTATATTAAAAAATTTAAATTTGCTAATTACACCTCCTTTTTAATAAATGTACTCTATTATTTCCAAATTAAAAATTGTTAATTACATCCTTTTTTTATAAGTGTACTGTAATATTTCCAAATTAAAACTTGCTAATTACACTCCTTTTTGATAAATAGTAAATTAACATTTTCTTTTAAATCTTAATACTCATTATATCATTTATTTCATCTCTCTCACACATTATCTCTTTAACGCATAGCCAGTGATATTATCTGTGTATGCAGGGTATCGTACTAGCTAGTTACAAAAATACAAAATCACTGATGATGTAGTAATTCCTTTCTTATTTACTTAACAACTGTCTAGAAAAGTGTAGTGATTTCCTTTCATTTTATGTTATGATTTTCACAATCTCCTACTTTGGGTCCTTCATATTTCTCAATATTGGTGATTCTCATCTCAATTGACTTAGTCTAATTATTGACAGGTTTGCACAGGCGTAACAAGAGATGGAGTCTTAAGTGGATCAATTGTTTAAGGCTAGATTTCAATAGAGGTGTATTATCACAAGAAGAAAAAATTATTATTAAACTCAACTTCTTTCTTTCTCTTATTAATTTACTTGACAATTGTCTAGAGTGTAGTTGTCTCTTTTCATTTTATGTTATGATTTCCACAATTTTCTCCTTTGGGCCCTTTATATTTCTCAATGTTGTTGGTTCTCACCTCAATTGGCTGAGTCTAATTATTGGCAGGTTTGCATAGGCGAGACAAAAGATAAAACCTTAAGTGCATCAATTGCTTGTGGCCTGATTTCAACAGAGGAATATTATCACAATAAGAAAATTTTATTATTGAATTTTACTTCTTTCTTTCTCTTATCATTAATAAACTATGCTAGATCTTGCAATTTTTAAATACCTTTCCAATCTAGATGATATGTTGTTTTAACTACCTTTTTTAAGATGTATGTTCAAATATCTTTCTTATCATCTTCTCTCTTTTCTCAACTCTAAAACGTTATTCTTTTATGATGTTCTCATTCTTCTCACCATTTTTCTCTTTTCTTTTACCTTCTTCATTCACTCAATTTATTTTCTCTCTTCTAAAAATAAACCATTGAAATATCTTTTTGTTTCTCCATTAATCATTCAACAAAGAAACCCTAGCTGAAGATGCCTTTGGCAGCCATTGTGACTACAACTTCTTTATATTTTTTTCATGATTTATAGTGATCTATAGCAACAAAGGTGAACCATTTTCTTGGTTGATTTTGTTTTGGCCTAATTACTTTCTTTGTTTTTTCTCCTTCATCAAAATTTCTCTAATATTGTGAATGTTGACTAGATTTGTTAAAAAAATTATTTGATATGGCGTATCGGTTAAATTATTTTATGAAAAAAGATACTAAACGGATCTTTATAAGAATAGATGGTAATTAGAGAATTTTTTAAATATTTATTTGATTTTGTTCTAGACTGGTTTATTAGTTGCAAATTATGTGTTTGATCAAATGTCAAAATGACATTTTTGAGTATGTTTTCTTATTTCTCATTTTACTTTTTATGACACTTTTGAGACGACTTTTCATATGGGAATTTTTCAGTTGATTCCGTTGGTTTGGTATTATCTTATAGGATAGAAATTTTTTCCATACAATCTTTGGT
This sequence comes from Glycine tomentella, assembly GCA_007407185.1. Lineage (NCBI taxonomy): Eukaryota > Viridiplantae > Streptophyta > Magnoliopsida > Fabales > Fabaceae > Glycine > Glycine tomentella. Next base: position 115,081 of record PYAF01004537.1, on the reverse strand, counting down.
TGTCGTTGCTTATCTTTTGTTAATATTACTCTTATTTATAATCAATTGTTCAATTATATTTGTTTAAGAAAAGTTAGTAAATGGAAACTGATGTTTATAAAAGTGAGCATTGACACAAACAGAAGTGAAGAAAAGATGCAGGACAAAATAGAGAGAGAAATGCAAATATTACTTGGGTAAATTGAAAGAGAAGAGTTAAACAAGTGGGAAGTTTATTAGCATAGCATTAATTTTGCATAAAGTTTTTCAGTTGTTTTCTTTAATTTAAGTTCATAATTGAAAATATTATGTCTAGCAACAAATGATGTCATTTTGAAGTCCTACCTTTTTTTTGTCAAAGTCATGCTATCAACAAATTCAACCACCTACGCAAGTTGTATATATACCAAATTCATTTTCAATTAATTATGACGTACGTGACAGGTTTATTGAGTTCATTATACACAAATTCTCTTATATTATGACTGCTACATAATTTTTCTTGCTTTTGGGGATCACTTCATCTATATACTATCTACTCTATTAACAAAAATAAGTTCATTTATCATGTTCTCTAAGTTTAGGTTTCACAAGCTTATTTTGTTATTTATATTTCACTATCCTTTGTCAGGATCAAGCGAGATAGAGCTGCCATGGAAAAAAAAGTGTTAATGAATAAGAAAATTTAATGAAAAAACCTACCTTAATATCAAACATGATGACAAGAGTATATCAGTGTTGTTCATTTTTTTATGATGGTTATAAGTGTCATGAGAGAAATTGAGACGAGCAATGTTCATATCTACCCAAATAAGCTTCCCAATCATTTTCACATTTGCCTATCACATGTTCCTCTACTTATGTTGCTCAACTTTATGTTATGACCATATTAAATTACTTATAAAAATAACTTTATATTATCATTTTAATATATATTTTCATATCAACGATTTTCTTTACTTTTATCATTCATCATAATTCTAACAGCATATCCAATCATAGCACATTTTTTAGATCTATATTATCCTTTAATTATTTACAATTCTAAAATAATAACTACTCATACAAATATGTTGAATTTAACATAATTATTATATAAATTTGTAACAATATAATTAACATATAATATAAGATATTAAAATAATTTTTATAAAAAAAATTATTAATATTTTTAATTATTATTCACGTAAATCTATATTATTTAATAGAATTTGTTAATAATAGTTACTTATTACAACTCGATCTCTCTTTTAGTGGTCCGGTCCAATATATATACTTGAACAATGACATTTTTTTTCTACCCACTTTTATGTTTATTTATTTACGGATGTAGTATGGTTTGGTCCTGCTCCTGCCTTTATTTTATTGGTTTTCTCAGGGGCCCTCTAATAATCCTCAACAGTGACAAAGAAAACACAATGCTTATCCCAACAACTCTCTTGCTGTTTATCTAGAGTCCTAAAGTCTTCCAGATTTATCAACAGCAGTATATCTTGACCATTAAATAATACTAGTTCTATTATAACCTGAAGATTTCAGTATACCGCATGGCTGTATTCTGTAGTGTTTTATTCCGTATATAGATTGCAACTTCTATTTTGTGCATGTTTGGATCAAGATTGATAAAATTGGTCTAAATGTAACTGATTTTATAAAATTAATTTTGATTGAAATTAATTTTGAAGTAACGTAAATTAATTATTTTATTATATAATTAAGTTAAATGAGGAGAGGAGGATCTAAGAGATCAGAGGCATTCTATCTTCCATGTCTAACTAAAATTGCGGAGGATGTAAGAAAAGAGGTATCTATCTTGCTAGGTAGGTATATAGAAGAGATACTCCAAAAGATAATATTGCATGTCTAGCTAATGATTGTATGGTCCCTAGAGGAGAAATAGTAAATTAGTAATTCCAATACTAGACACTTAGGTGGCGTCTTGTCACTCCCAGTCATTTTTAGCTTCACATCAAATTATGAATCATCATTATCATCACCTTCATCCTCCTCAATTTTAGTTTTCAAGCTCCATAAGCTTCCTCTCTTCTTTGTTTAGACTGGGCACCGCTTTGTCGTAATAGTTTTATGGACAAGGACAACTAGTTCAATATCTCTTTTTTAGAACTTACATTCTCAAATAAGTAGTGTTTGACCTAGCTTTTTTTTAGAGATTCTCTTTTCCTTAAAAGGAGAGGTTGAGGTAAACATAATTTTTGAGTTCAAAAATAAAAGGAGCCTTTTTTTAATGAAGAAAAATAAATAAAAGATGGAGGTTTCACATGAGTTTCTGCTCCTCTATTTTGAAAACATACCTCCCTCCTTGTCTGGCCTGATTGGCAACCTCCATGTTTGTCACAGCTCCTCATTGGTGATCTCTTGTTCATCCCTCCCCCAATTTCTATTCCTTCAAAGTTGTGATCTACTACTATTTCCTCAACAATATGCATGCCCTTGTTTCATTCTATGGGGCTCATTCTTAGTCTCGGCCACAATCCTATCATCCTCAAAGCTTGCTCTTAGTTAAATGATGTTTTCCTGGATATCAAGCTCCATATGCATTCTCAAAACCATTCCTCTCGAATCCCAATAGCTTTGTGCTCACTAGTCTTGAGGATGTGTCCTCCAAGTATTGACATATTTTGTAGTGCATGCCAATTGTTTGACAAAACCACTAGAAATGTAGAAGTTTGCAATTAAGCTAAAAAACCATAAAATTAACAAACAACATTAGAAGTTTTTTTATTTATTTTAAACTTCAACTTAGTAGTATCTTCAAAGATAGAAGCTAGGCCAAACGCTAGGTAAGTCCATGCTTCTTTAAGTTGGCATATATTAAACTTATTTGATTAAATGTATGTTAATATAAAAATTGCAAGTTTGGGAATCCATTAAACTGGGTTGCCAATGTCTTAACTTTTAAGCTTTTCTTAGGAAGTTATCTGCTTGATTTTTATCTTAGGTCTCAAAGATCATGCTGATTTTCTTCCGGCAACTTTGGGTACCATTGTAAGCTACTTATCATCTGAAGTAACAAATGGCATATGGAAGCCTGCTTTTATGAATGGAACTGATTGGCCAAGCCCTGCTGCAAATTTATCTATTGTTGAGCAACAAATCAAGAAAATTCTAGCGGCCACAGGTGTTGATGTCCCAAGCCTCGCCATAGGTTTGTTAAGTATATTTTCTTTATCTCTGGAAATATTAATTAAACAGAAATCCTCTTAGCTAAATCCCTCTTTGCAAGTTCATATTATCCTTTCCTGGGTGATTCTTGCAGCATTGTCATTTTCTCCCTATAGACCAACTAACTTGTCATGTTTTGCATATTCATATTTATTTTTGGAAGTAATTTGTGGGTGATGAATAAATTCTCAATTAGCTACCTGCTATATGTTGACATAGAAATATCAACTCATTGTCTCGAATTTTTGGCAAACCGTGTTTTCATTTTCTATTTATATGGACATCACACATCAGGTTTATTAAATCAATCAGTTGACACTACATTTTTAACTGCTGTAAACAGATGGGAATGCTCCAGCTACACTTCCTTTGCCATTGGCGGCTTTTTTGAGTCTCAAAATAACATATAAACTGGATAAATCTTGTGACCGCTTCGTTGTTTTGGTTGGCCCATCTTTGATTGCCCTTTCTTCTGGTTGCCCCTGGCCATGCATGCCCATTGTAGGTGCTTTGTGGGCTCAGAAGGTGAAGCGCTGGAGTGACTTTTTTGTATTCTCTGCTTCTGAAACTGTATTCCACCACAGCAGGGATGCCGTAGTTCAGCTTTTAAGAAGTTGCTTCACCTCCACCCTTGGGCTTGGTTCTGCCTGCATTTATAACAATGGTGGTGTTGGCACCCTCCTTGGTCATGGCTTTGGTTCTCACTACTCTGGAGGGTTCACTTCGGTTGCTCCTGGGTTTCTCTACTTAAAAGAGTTTACAGGTCTATTAGATATGTCATGTTCTTGACAGATGAAATTGTATCTCCTTTAATGCTTTCAGTTAGAGATATAGCAAATGGTGGGTTGCCCAAGGGTGAAGTGGAGAAGCTAAAGAAGACTAAGTATGGAATGAGATACGGACAGGTTTCTCTTGCTGCATCGATGACACGTGTTAAGCATGCCGCTCTACTTGGGGTTTCGATTCTTTGGATATCTGGTGGATCAGGTTTGGTTCAATCTTTGATTACAGAAACTCTGCCTTCATGGTTTTTATCAGCCCAAGGGTTAGAGCAGGAAGGGGGAGAATCTGGAGTTGTGGTGGCTATGCTGAGAGGTTATGCACTTGCATGTTTTGCGGTACTTGGTGGGACATTTGCTTGGGCCTTGGGGTATCGACTCTTCGTCACCACCATCAAAACGACGACCAAAGGTCCTTGAGATTCATTTAGAATTTCTTGCAAATGCACTAGATGGCGTGCATATGTGTCTGTGGATCCAGGAACTTGATGTGGGTATATTGAAGAGAATGATCAGCTGATTAAGACAGTTGAACGAAGAAGACTTGGCTCTGCGCCTATTAGAAATTAGAGGGACAAGCGTCATGGCATGGTGCATATGTGATGATACCAAAGACCTTATGGAAAATGACGACTTATTTTGCTACCTGCTACCATTTCTATACATAGCAATGTAAATTTCATAATTTTGTATTACCCATTGAATTCAGATCAGTTACGTTTAGGTAATAGTATAAAACTTTGATCATAATAAGTATTATAGGATTAACAGATATTGTCTTCATGTGTACTTGTAGAGTTAACAGATTTCCTCGTGGGTCATACGAGGATTTTGTTTTAATATTTTTTTCCTTAAAAAATATTTTGAACTCCTAAACTGTGAGCACTTGGTTATACATTTCCCAATAGCACTAGCAAGTTTTCGGGTATTTCTAAATCTAGATTTTATACACAAGAAATAGCATCATTATTAAACGATGGTATGAAATATGTTGCTAGAAATTAAGAAAATAAATAGCGTCAATTAACTATAGTTTAAGATGGTATTTCTGTCAGAAAAAAATACGGTATTAAAATTCTATATAAGCTTAAGAAAGGACTGGTTTCAAGATTAACAAGCTAGCAAAAATAATGGTAATTGGTAGGGAAAAAAAATTCAAAATGATATATATCAATGAGTTAATAAAAGTTTCGAAATACTCGATCCCTACAACAACGATAAGGAAGATAATTTGCTTTGATTGATATAATTCATTGAAAGCCGCGTATAATAATATATGAGATGCCTAAGGAAAATGTCCGCGCCTGTTTGCTTAACTCTGAAAAACGAATTTAAACATACATGCATAAATACACAATCTGAGACTCAGACAGTTGCCGTAAAGCAAAAAAAAAAAAATGGATGTAGAAAAACGGAGTTGGCGTTTGTATATAGAAAGACCCTCAATCATGCATATTAAGAAAAGAAAAGGCACAAATAAATCATTATTATTGTTTACGTAGGTCCATTAATTTTACTTTTATTAACAACATGATGGGTGGATTCAGGTTACAATACTATTAGAGCATCTTTAGTGGTAGATCTTAAATTGGGATCTTAGACCACTTTTTAGTGGACTTATAGTACCACATAGGATTAAAGATTTCTCTAATTTTTTCCTTTAATGATAGATCTCATTTTGAGATCTTAGGGAGAGAGGAAGAGAGATAAAATTTATTCTTTTTAAACAATGTGCAGATCTTAAGGGATCTTGTATAAGAACTCATTCTCCATGTTGGAGATCCCTCGCTTCCTTTATTGGAAGATCTTGTGAAGATCAGATCTTGAACTTAAAATTTTTGCTTAAGATCTACCACTAAAGATGTTCTTAGACACCAAACCAGAACCAAAGGGACATTAATTAATTATAATATAAAATTTCGCTCTTAATAATATGTCCTAACCGAAAACCTACAATTGGATTGATGATTTACGAAATCAAATCTAACAATTGAATATAGGAATAGCCTACTACATACATGTCTTGAATTAGTTTTAGTAATACATACAATTCCAATCCTAAAAATGATGTCGTGTACGTACGTAACTGGTAATTAAACATGGAAGCAGGGAATGAAGAATCACAAGAAAGCCATTCATGAATCATGAACTTGAACACACAGGAGGTTCTTCTGCGATGGTCTCAAGCAAAGGCTTCTTTGACCTGCTCATAGACAACCTATGCATGACCTCAGGGCTAGAAAACTCTTGAATGTCATCATCCAACTTCAACTTAGGCTCTTCTGATTCTTCTTTCTCTGGAACAACTCTGGTCACTTTTTTTGCAGTGAGTAACAAGGCACCCATGTCAGATGCTTTGACCAAAGAGTTAAGCCTCTTCATGGGAACCATCACATACACGTTGCCACACTCCAGCTCTTCATCTGCGTTCAGTGCACTAAACCTTCCTCCGATTTTTAGAGACCTAGTGTTCACCACAAAGAAGCTTGGCATCTCAAGCATCAGTTCTGCTGCTTTAACTCCTTCTTCCAACTTCTCAATCTCCCCACTCGGAAATATCACCTTTATGCCTCTCCAATGCAGCTTGCTGCTTCCTGCTGTTGCTAGAGTGCAAGAAATGTAGTTCCCCATTTGAGATCGATCGAGGGTGAGTAATATATGTGTGTTTTTGAGACTTTCAATGCATGAGATAGGATGAAGTGATGTACTTAAATATATATACACACACACACAAGACGTGTGCATGTCAATGTCATGTGAACAAGTCCAATAAGAAATTTCAGATTCAACGGTGGCAGTTAATTAAATACATACAAGGTTGACATTGTAATAGCTAGAGCCCGCGTTAGGATTAATGAAAAAGTACCAATGGGAAGCTTCTTTGCCATCTTCGTGTAGTTTGTTTGTGATAAGCTATTTATTGCTTAATTATACTTTTACATTTAGACAAGCAAGCTTATGAATTATGATCTGTTGCTAAGACAATGTACGTACGCGTGGAACCCAAATGCAACATTCCTTAATTATTATCATGCTCTTGACCACAAATCAATCCCATTATACCTGTAGTGCCTTCAGCACAAAATAAGGAAAGAAGGGACTTTGTTTATTGTTTTTTGGACGCAAAAGTTTAATTAGAATGCATGTGAAGCCACGGAATTGACATTTTCTAATATTAATTATTTGCGGTGACGGTGGCGATGAGTGGTAGCGCAGCTCATAAGTCCTAATATTAATTCACGAGATGATTGGTTTCACACATTTCCAACTTTCCAATACATTCTTTTCTCCATTATTATAGATTATACATATAAAAAGAAACAATTATATCAGGATTGCAATGAATGAATAATAGGAGGAATATGCTTGCTTGCGTCTACGCTATATATTGTTTTAATAATATATATAATAGGACATGCTTTTCCATCTAATATACTACTGGTGATTTATTGGATGACATCTCATTCCCTGTCAAGGGCAGGGAGGATCTATCAACTGATATATTCATGATAGTTACATATGTTCCGTACACCATTGCGGTGATATTTTTTTTCTCTTCAGATTAGCAAGATTCTTTTGGCATTATGTTTCGCGTAAGTTTTGTGTACGTGATGATGGGAAATCTCATGTTGCCTTCTTAAGTATTCAATTATTTTGCTTTCAGCAGTGAGGGAATGTGATAGAGTATCAGCCCATGCCACCACCAATTTTTTAGGTTAAGCAATAATTTTCCTTGGCTCTGAATCTCATGTAACGTTAGCCATATGCCCATATCATTAGAAAAAACACATTACTTCTGTGCCAATATATTAGTCTTTCTCACGGAGTGCACAGTACAAATTTATGTAGTAAACGCATTATTTATGCAATAACTATTAGATTTGTCTTTCCACGGACTGCATAGTACAAATTCATTACTTTTATCCCTATTTTGTGAAGCTGCTTGATGAGAAAAATCTAAATTTTAAAAAAAAAAAAATCATGTATCACTAAGCAATCAATCAGATTAATAACATAATACTACATATTAAAACATCACCAATTATTATTATTATGGGAAAAAAAAACAACAGCAAATTTGTCTTTCACTAATCATTACCTTATAAATTCCTCTAGCCATCTATTGCCAAATACTATTAGCACTTTCTTGTGGGATGCACTTTAGCTTCTCTTTCTACAAACCACAAAGTGTCTATGCTCTTTCTACAAATCACGTGAAAAAAGACAAAAATAGGAGTAGAAATGACATTTTCTGTATAACTTAGAATGGCCTTTTTACGGACGAAACAACTGTCATTTAATTTCATCTGCACCCATTTGTTTTTGCCGTGCCAACCAAACATAGCCTAAAGAAGTGTTACAAAAGCCTTAAAAAAACAATATCTCAAGTAGGCATGCTCAAAACTAAATACTTAAACATAAGATATTAACTGTGAATTTCAAACAACAAAGCAAGACATGCACATCCTCTTATTACAAAGAAACTTGAATAGAGTCTCTGACTTTTCTACACTTTTTTTTCTCTCTTTTGTTATTCACACTTCTTATGTTCCTTTAAAGTTTAAACTATTCCCCTAAAAAGTCATTGGTTTAGCTCCATTTGGTTCATTTCTTTTTCTTTACCATCGTTAACAAGTGCATCAAGAACCCGTTGATGGATGGTCAAACTTTGGCCATGTAAGACTTTACAAATCCGATCCGTGCCTCTTTTCCATCCATTATTAAGTTTGTTCTTACTTTTGCTTTGCCAGTGAACCACCTTTTTAAACCCAAACTTTCTACTTCCTTTTCCCGAACACAATTATGTTTCTCGTAGTGACAAAATTCATATTCCTCTTAATCATGGTATAAACTATTTCTGTAGACTTACCTATGGAAACGAATTCTACCTACGAACCAACTCTTTGCTTCAATACTATGCTCGAGTCATTCCAGGATACTCACGAACCAATTTAATCTAATATAAACTGTAAAAGTTAAATTAAAAGCCAAAATTTAAAAAACAAAACAAAAATATTAAAGTTTTTTTTATTGAATTAAATAATATTTCAAACCCAAATTTAAAAATTGATCAAATCCAAAATAAATTGAATTAAATCAGAAACTTTGAAATTGTTTCCTTGAAAAATAACAGTTACAAGAAAAGGATATCTCAGTCAGAACTATAGAATTTCCACCTTCAAGGTGCAGCATATTAATATGCAAACCTTACTTTGAAAATCAGATTGGCTCGTGAATTAAATCGCTTTAAAAGAATAATGTGATTAAAATTGAAAACATATACTATCAAGCAAACACAAACAAGGTTATGTCTGTTCGACAATTGTTTCGATAATTCCAAAGTATCAATCAACTTATTTGTCAGCTTTGTAAAATTAATTGAGCAACTTTGTGAACTCACAAGATATAAAACAAAACTTTAGTAATTTGAATATGACGCCTATGTGGTTCAACTATCAGGCGAGTAAGCCAGAACAAACTAATACAGTCAAACAGGGATCAGCTAGAACTCCATAGCCAAATTTTCAACTGAACCTGTACCTCATCTTCCGCGGATGAATAACGGAACATACATGTTTAAATATCAGCTAGAGAGCAAAAGCTTAAAAACAAAAGCTGAGCTCTCAGGGTTTCCTCCCAGAATACACAGAATCACCTTAAACTTAGGCAACCTGAGCAACAGTCTCAGATGTATCTGTTTCTTGCCTGAAAATTGTATATGGTCAGTAAAATTGTTAAAACTAATCAAAAGTAAAATCAACTAAGTTCTCAGACATAAAAAAAATAATGAGGATTTGATCCACAATTTTATTCTCATTTATTATTGAGGACATAGGTGGGGATCAGTCATGGAATAGGAGGCTGCAAAGCTGAAAAGAAACTAAACTGATCACGAAGTTACTAAGTATGAAGACATACAATAATTTTAGGTAGGTGAGGTAAGAAATACTTCAGGTTCAGGCTACATACAATCATATAGAATGGAGAAATTCAACATTTTCAACTGACAATGCCACATTGTTAGAGACACATCAAAGTAATCTCAATTTATGCATACACTTTAACCCCAAATCCTGTAATCACTTCATGATGAACAAATGCAAAACATAACTTAAACAGTAATACATCACTAACTAAACCGCAATATTCAATACAATCTGATTAACCCTTAAACTACAGAGCAATTGCAAATTTGCAATGATTTACTTTCAGTAGAACACATCTGGGCTCTAAAATAAGATAGGAAAAGAAAAGTATCAAAAAAGGTACTGGTTTTACCTTGCAATTCCTTCCCCAACTTCCATTCTGAGAAAATCAACAACCCTCACAGATGAACCCACCTCCTTGGATAGATTATCCAGCACTGCCTGCAAAGACGAATGAAAGATAGTAGACAATCAATTATCAACCAAACAAATTGGCTCCATAGCCGGATGCTTCACAAAAGGTACACAGAATTATACACACAAATAGCAAATACACATCAAAGGAGTATACACTCCATAATTCCACTAAATATATCTTTAATACTAATCAAAGGCACAAAATCTGGAAACTTATCATGAAATCCTACATCTGTGTTGTGGTCCTGGGATAAAGAATTGCTAGCACTCCACACAACAAAACACCTTTGCTGGTTAGTGTCTGGAAGACACATTAAGGCCATCCTACAGTTTGAAACCCTGAATGGATTTGAAGGCTAATGGCTGCCCGCGTCCCACGGTACTATATTGCAAATTTGACTAGAAGAAAATTCCCAGATTCCCAGCAGCAAATATAGGTTTCTCATTTCCTATTTCTTATCCTTGAATCAGAAGTGAAGGAGACGTCATCATTTAATTTTTAAATGATTTGGATTAGGGGCATGTGGGCTATATGCCTATATAGTAAGTTCAATTTTTTTTATAAAACAAAATTGGGTTTTAACAATAATCCATGAAAGGAAATAGCATTCCAATTATGTGATGTGATAGGAACAGGTGGCCTATGGCATTTCCAAGAAAGACAACCAAACTCTTAACTGATGTGTAACCTCTCTTTCACCTTTTTCGGCTGTGAAGACATCATAATTGACACCTTACACCAAATTCTCAAGTTACAGCCACCTACCATTTGATGCAGGAGCTGTTTGCAGATTTCTGAATCTCTCACATATCTACCATGGTACTGAATAGTGAATACATTGGATGGCAGCATAACATACAATACAGAAAACAAATCCTCACACTAATAAGTTTATTAGCCCAGAAGTCCAGATACTCCTTAATATATTTATTAAATTATTTTATACTGACTGCCACAAAGCCAAAGTCGAGAATCTCATAATTCTTTCAGATAATTGTGAGAATCAAACAAGGAGCTTTACTATTTATGTATATTGCAAACTTTGACGCAACAAGCCACCTTTGATCCTGAATGAGACTCAGGTCTATAATGCTTGGATAGACAATAAAACAAATAGGGTATCCATATGGGTTAATTTTTATCACTCAAAACAAGTAAATAAAGAGGGTGATGGATTATGAATAAACCAATGCAGGGGTAGAATTTTCATTACTTTCATTAATCAAAACAATGACATTGATCAATAAATATAACCATCATAATTTAAACTCTCCAATAAATCATAAATGAATTCATTTCAATTCACAGAAACATAACATACCTTCACATTCATAGTATCATTCATAATAAACTTTTGGTCCATAAATACAACATCCTCAAAATACTTGCGGAGACGTCCTTCAACCATTTTCTCTATGGCCATCTTAGGCTTACCAGAGGCTTCTGCCTGAAATAATAAAACCACAATAGTGTGGAAGGTTTTTGTTTGGTTTCTATAATATGGTAAAGAAAGCAGAACTTCAGCATGCGAACTATATGAGTTAAGAAATCCAATATGAGATAGCAGATTGCATTTGCGGAACAAAGTTTTCTTCAATTCTGAATGTTTTTAAGTGCAAGTATTATCAAAAAGTTGAATTGGTCATAAGTAGGTCAATCCTAAACACTTATTCGATTCATCAAGACATATGTTAAGAAAAGAGAAAATACCTGAGATTTAAGAATTTCGCGCTCATTTTCTAAGGCATCTGAAGGTACAAGTTCCTTTGTTAAAAACAAGGGCTTTGCTGCGACTACATGCATGGCCAATTCGGATCCAACACGTTGAAGAGCTTGGACTTGCGTTTGACCATCGTCCAGTTGAAAAGACAAAATACCAGCAATGCGACCCAAACCTGATAAAAATAAAATAGGAGGAGGGGAGTGAGGATTAAAAGTAAGGAAGAAGTGGATTGAATTAAATAAAGAAGTGGGAAAGAACCTGGTTGGGGGCTGGTATGAAGATATGTAGAAATGAAGCCATTGGGGGAAGCAGGAATGACGAAACCTGGAGATAGAAGGATGGAAAAGTGGTTAAGAAAGAGAAAGGTAGAAAGAAAAAAAGAAAAGGAATGACGAAATAACCTCTTCGAAGCCTGACATTCTCCCCCATCATGGCAGCGACATCAGTGATTGCGTTGTGAACAGTTGTTTGTCCGTTGAACTTAGGATGGTCGAGATTGAATGGCAGGTCCTCCAGGGATTGAGGGCCAACATGAAAGGCAGAAGAAGAAGAATCGAGCGACAGAGACAAAGCTTGGTTGGCTAAACGCAAAGCGAGGTGCTGAAAGATGTCGTTTCGGGCAACGAAGTCGGTCTCGCAGTTGAGTTCGATGAGAGCGAGTTTGGTGGGGGATTGGGCGAGGGCGAGGAGGCCTTCGGTGGCAGTTCGAGAGGATTTCTTGGATGCCAAAACTTTGCCTCTTTTCCTCAGTTCCTTCTGCGCTGCCTCTATGTCCCAATTCGAATCCACCAGAGCCGCTTTCACGTCCTTCATAGGTGCGCTTGTTCTTTCTCTCAGCTGCTTTATCAGATTCACGTTCTCTGACGCTGAATTCGAACCATATTTCCTTATCGAAACACACACGCGTTTCGCCGCTCCGTAAAAAGCCATAGCGTTTCGTTGATGTGTGTCGGACTCAGAACAGAACACACCCTAGGGCTTCTCACACTTCCTCTTCGTCTCTGTCTTTGTCTCTGCTTTTACAAATTCTTTTTCTTAATTCTCAAATTTCAAGTTTTATTCCTACTTTTTTATATTCTATATTTTTGAAATAGAAACTAACTATCTCTAACAAATTACCTTCAAGCCTTTTTTTTTCTTCTTCTCAAATTTTACCAATGCAGAACACATTAAAGAAATTAAATAATTTTATTTTTACATAAAAATAACTTCTTTTCTCTAACAATTTCTTCCATGTAACATTTTTTATGATAAAAATTAGAATAATAAAATTCAAAATATTTAATAATTTATTACTTATTACTTATTATAATAAAATAAATCACAAATGTCAATTTTATTTATTAGGGTCGTTGTAAGTTTTTATTCATAATTGTTGTGAAATGTACTAATAAGTGTTTTTATTTTCTCTAAAAAAAAACTTATTCTATATCTTTTAAGAGAAAGACAAACATAAATTAATAAGAGGCATTCACTCTTAGATTGCCTGTGTTTTTAATGTTACAATTTTAAATATTATATCTTATATGAAGATTTTAATTTTTTTTGTGATTTATTCTTTTTAATCTATTTGTTATCAATTTTAACGAAAATCATAGTTTTAACTTATTTTTTATTAAAGATAATATCAAGGTAATTATAATAATTTTAATTTATGCACATTATTCAATTAATTGTGATAGATCTCATTGGTAGATCATAATTTCAACTTTCTAGACCATGATCAAACAAATTTTTAGAACATGAAAAGGATGAAATGATTAGTTAGGCTTTAATTAGTCTAATTCCTAATGTGGAAAACCTTTGTTGATTGATTTTTTTTTACCTATGAGTTTTCACAATATTTCATAAAAAATTGTTACTAAGATTTTGGCTCAAAGATGATGAAGAATAATGGATAAGATCACAAGGCTTAACAATGAAGTTTTGTTCCACGAAGGTAAGGTAGAGACAATATTATTTTCATGCAGGAAATCATTCATTTCATGAAGAAAAAAACCTTAAAAGGTTGGATGACCATTAAGAGTGACCTTGAGAATATTTTTTTTAAAGACCTTGACAATATGACCAGAAACCATTCATTTCATGAAGAAAAAAACCTTAAAAGGTTGGATGACCATTAAGAGTGACCTTGAGAATATTTTTTTTAAAGACCTTGAGAATATGACTAGATTGCGCTACACCTCGTCTCACCCCCCTCAGCATATAGATCCACCCGATCAATGAAGACTCGATCTGAACTCGCCCATCCTTTTGGGCATAGGGACGCGAGAACCAATCCGAGTAATCAACCGCTTTTTTTTTAGAAAATCTGCCTCCAGATCTCTCATATGACATTTCATTTCTATATCTTTCACGAGAATTTAATGGAAAGGAGGAGCATTAGAGGAATTTCAGCCTACTAGGGGAGTTCGTTAAGAGGACTGATTAGAACATGGGATAGAACGAATCAAATTTAGGAATTGTTTCTAAATTTTCTTTTAAAAAAGTAATTAACATCACACTAAAAAATAAGAGAGAAAATAAGTGATCGATAAGTCATAAATTTAATCAAAAAAAGAAAAAATTCAAATTTCATTTCAATTCAACTTATCTCTAAATTACAAAGTTTTTTTTTATTTATAGGGTAAGCTTCCTCTACATATACCAATCACAATTAATTCTCATTAGTAAATTAATTCCCCAAAAAAAACCTTTACTTTTTACTAGGAAGTGAATTTTCATTAAGCGTTTACTTTTCACCAACCTTCATAATTAACCACTTGCAATTAATTCCCCCAAAAAATCCACTAAACCTTTACTAACACTAGGAAGTAAATTTTCACGAAGTGTTTTGAAATAATTACCCTCGCAGGGTTGATAAACCTGCCTTTTTGGTTGGCGTGGGGTGAAAGACCTAGCAGCGGAAAGGCCGCTATTCCTGCTTACTTTCTACTAACCTTCATAATTATCCAACGAGTCCCACCAGCGTATTTGGAATCAAGTACATGCAGTAATTATAAGTCTCAATATCAGAAGTGCCTTGTGTAGTGCTACTGAATCAAAGGCAAACTATGATCTAATTACTTGGATTCCCCCTAGTGCTGATTCTTTAAAGTTAAATTGTGATGGCTCGACCAAAGTTAATTCTAATCGAGCTGGTGCGGGTGGAGTTTTTAGGGACAACTATGGCTCAGTTATTTTTTTCTATTGCAACAGATATTGGCTCATGTTCTATTACCTTTGCTGAATTATGGGCCACTGCTTGAACGCTATCATATGTAATTTACAAATTGGTAAAATTATACGTTGTCATTATTATAGGGTCACTATATATGTGTTTACTCTCAGTGTTGACCCTATTACAATAACAGCGCATATTCGGCTCTTCACGTCCACCGTGCTACAGTGATAATGCGTATGTCCTCCTCAGTGTCAGTCATGTTATAGGAACGCGGACGTCAACTCTCAGCAATCAGGGTCTTCCTGACCAACAACGTATATTTTTTGAGTGATTTAAATTAAGCAATGTAGAGTCACCCTTTGAATTCCAGGTCCTTGAGGTTGTTTTAGAAACCATTTGTAGTTTTATTGCTGCATGTACAGCAGAATTGGAGATGGAGGCTTATCCTGCATTAGATTCACTTACCTCAAAGGTACATATATTTTTTGAATTCTTTCTCTTCCTGTTTTGGTTTTAATTTGAGATCCCGTGAACTGAACCATACCCTTTCCTCAGGCACAAAATAAGCTAACATATAAGAAGCTTCTTGAAAGTGGTTGAGGGAAAACTTCTTTCCTTCATCTCAATATATTATACTTTTGATTTTTTATAATTATCTCATTGAGGTGTTTATTCTAATTATGTGAATAACGTTTTTGTTGGCGGACTTGAAATGTGGATGCTCTAATTCCGTTTTGCTCTTGTTTCATTTCTTCCTTTTATTTCTTGACTTTTTTGGTTCGATCATGAACTTGAAAATTATTGTAATTATAATCTACAAAACAATAGTCGAAGCTCTAGTTCCATTTTACTCTTGTTTCCTTTCTTCCTTTTATTTCTTGACTATTTTTTGGCTCGGTCATGAACTTGAAAATTACTGTAATTGTAATATGCATAGTCGAAATTTGGACAGAGTTTGTAAACTGAAGAGTGCAATGATAAGGAAAATTTTGCAATAAAAAAAACTATTTTTTTTCTATGTAAATATATTCTCCAACCTCTTTCTCTCAATGCTTTTGATATTTTGGACATCCTTACACTTTGAAGGGTTACTCATTTTTTTTTTTTATGATGCATATATGCATGAGAAATTCCTTATTAAAAACATGCCTTTATATAGTTTGCTAGAATTTGAAAAACTGCAAGGTGTATTTTCTATAGAGTTTGGTTGGTGCATGTGCTATTAATTTAGAAAATTAATAAAAATGTTATATAAAATCATATAAAAATATTAAAAATATAAAAAATATTAAATAAAAGTATATCAAAAATTTATACAAAATATTAAATAAAACTAAAAAATTAGAAGAAAAAACATTTATTTATTAAATATTAAATTAAAAAATTATTTACAATTTTTATAAAAAAAAATTTGAAAAAAAATTTAAAAAAAAAACTTATGACTTCTAAGTCGTAAGTAAAAAAAATCTTAAGACTTAGAAAGCGTATCTAAAAAAAACTTCGTCCGACTTTGAGATCGTAACTTTAATAATATAAACTTAACTGAAGACTTCAGTAAAAAAAACAAAATCTCATCACAAGTTCTTGTTATATGGTACAGGTCAGAGATGAGCTTGAACAATTGTTGGATGATGATGATGATATGGCTGACCTATATCTGTCAAGAAAGGCTGGTTCAGCATCACCAGTTAGTGGATCAGGTGCTGCAAATTGGTTTGCTGCCTCTCCTACCATAGGATCAAAGATATGTCGAGCAAGTTTAGCAACAGTTCGTTTAGATGAAAATGATGTGGAAGAGCTTGAAATGTTACTCGAGGTTATAAACTTTATTTGCTTTAAAAAATAGAAGGAAAGCATCTTCATTTTTGTTAATGAGGAAAAATTGCTATAATATAAAAGGTCTTTGTTCATTTTGCAGCCTTATTTAAGTGAAATCGACCACACATTGAACAAATTAACCACAGTAAGTATCATCTCTTTGTGTATGTGAACACATGTGCGATAGGGAGCTGTACATCTTATTTTCCGGATATGACAGATACATGCCAGATATGAAGTATTTTGGAAGATTGTTTTTTTGTAAAGATGGACAAAAGTTTTTTCTCTCATTAATTTAAAACCTATGGTCTGTTTACTATTCTAATTCTTAGACAGTGAATTCAAGGCCTAGCCTTTTGGATAGAGACTTTAAGTTTCAGACTGGTATGCAAGTTAAAGTTTGACCAAATTGGTACTCCGAATGCTTAATAACACTTGTGGAATTTATGGTGAACAAAGGGGATATCCATTTCTTTCTTCTTCCATCTCCTGTTGTTTTAAAGTTAAACTTTGTAGTTTATATTCAAAATCTTGTTTTGGAAGTCTTTTATGCAATTTTTCTTAAAAATTACTTATAAGAATTTTGTGAAATTATATACTCTTACTTTGTTGGATTCCTTTTTGTCTGAGATTGAGTAATTTATGCTATTTATCCTTGTGGATCAAATAGACCATACTTGGATATTTGCTGTACCACTTTTGCCTTTGTAATTAAATATTATGATAATGGTGATTATATGTCTAATTCATGCTGTCAAATCCCTGAATTTATTTGTGGTGGGATGTGTTAAGAGGATCTACTAATGCCCATCAGATTAGGCATATCTGGAAAGGGATTCAAAACTAGTGTACTCTTTTGACATTAGCTTGTCTTCTTTAAAAGTCTGTTATATACATATGCAGGTTTACTTGAACTTTGAATTTGCTGTACTAGATAGTTCTACTTTTACCTAATTAGTTTTCTTTTTCCTTTCATTTAAAGCTGCAAAAGTACATTGATGATACCGAAGATTATATTAATATTCAAGTAAGTAGCTAGCAATTTACTGATAATATATCTATTGGTATCTGGTGAATGACACGAAATTCAAGTGAATTTTTTTTTAGTTTTGCAGCTTGACAACTATCGTAATCGGCTGATTCAAGTGCCTTTTCACGTTTCTGCACCTGGCATGTTGCATGTCATCTAGCAGTATTCTATAATGTTTTTTTTTCACGAGTTCACTAAATGGTCTTCAACTCTAGTGCAGTTGCAGCTCTTTCTTAACTCAGGAACTGTTTGTCTATCTTTATACTCTTTGTTGGCTGCTATATTTGGCATGAATATCCCATATACTTGGAACAATGACCATGGTTAAATGTTCAAATGGGTATGCAAACTATAATTTTGGACTTGATATTATGAATTAAGAATAAAAATACCCCATGTTTTTCTTGCAAGTAGTTGTGATGTTTCTCATTATTACAACTTATGCTCGCAAGAAGGGGTTAGTAGGATCGTGAAAATCAATTTAATGACAAAAGGGGTGTATAGGATTACAGTATTTTTTTTACTTAATATATTGGTTATATATTATTATTTTTTTCTTGATGAAGGTTATATACTTTTCTCAAAGCATAATTCTGGGTATATTCTCATTTTTCTTCTTCTTCATTTTGGCAGATATTTTCATGTGTACATTAAAAGTCATTATTATCCTTTATGGATCAATCAATAGCATAGATATACTTGGTTTTAATGGTTGGTGACGCGTATTCGACGGCCTAGTGCGTTTTTTGCGCATGGATTACCAAAGGATGAATTCAGATAATTACTACTTCCTTCTACATAGTTAATTAATTTATGTTTATTAAAAATTAATTAATTTAGTTATTAAGTTAAATTTGATTACAATTATAATATTTTTAAAATTTATCTTTGACTTTATTGAAAATTTATTCATTTTTTTCAATCTTCATAATAAAGAAAAAAAATCAATTCAAAATATTTGAGTCAAACAATAATTAATGCACAAGAGAGATAAAATAAAGTCTTATAATAAGATAAAAAAAATTATTGATTATGTCTTATAAATAAAGAATATTATACTACTCAATTACTAGTTACTAGTGGTCAATAATTGAAATCATAACCCATATTATGTGAATTAATGGTTTATTAATTAGCACTTCCGTTCAGATCTAATTATATTCATAAGACCCCATGTAGTTAGTTTTCAATGGTATCTCATCGTGTTCGTAGTTTGTTCACACGAGTAAATAGCTTTACAAGCTAGCAGTAGTTATACAAGTTTTTAATTTGTGACTTCCCTCAAATATTTTCTCATTTTTTGTGTACAATGGTGACAATAAATATTAGACCTAAGACCTCATGCATAGTTACATACTACGCAACCTCTCTAGCTCTGGAAAGTAGGATGCTAACGCCATGCGTGCTACTAGCTAGCATTTGAGGTTGGAAGTCTATAAATATCTGAGAGTATATTTGTGTACACATATTTATGTTTAACAAAATTTTAAAACTCTTAAGTATTTGTTCATACTTCATATCCTATCAATATTAAGCTAAATACTTCGAAACTGTCATAGATAATCTTTTTGTATAAATTTTGAGTTTAATGATCATACAATGATAATGTAATATACTTTTGTATTTTAATTTCAATCAATTAAAAATTATCATTAATATAATTTAAAATAATTATGATAAAAGTGAACAAAATTATCGCGATAGTTTATATTTGGATGATAGGATATAAAACTGTCACTGCATATAGTTTATTTTCAAATTCTTTAATCACAATGGATATAATTTTAATTAGCTAGGCTTTGTTTGTTTTTTTGTTGGAATTAGACTTTTTATACAAGAGAAAATGTAGCTCAAATGATGGGTTTTTGGGTGAAAAACGAGAGAATCATAATTTATTTTCGTTTCTAAATATAAGACTCCTTTTTATATTTGTTTGTTCCATTTTTATAAGACTCTTTTTAAATTATCTTTTATATTACTTAATTTTTAACTAGAATATTCTTAATTATTTTACAATAAATATTATGAATTTTTCTTTATTTTTCTTTTTTACTTTGTGTTTTTGAAAAATATTAAAAGAAAAAAAAAGGAAATTATTATGAACACGAAATAAGATATTGAACCATTCAATATATAACACAGTGATTATAATCATATAATAAAAGGCATTATTGGAGCAATTTGTTAGTGAACTGTGGAAAAGTAAAGCATAATGATTGTACAAAACTGAAAGACAAAATAAATATAAAGATTCTAAAAAAAAGTCAATAAAACATAGCACAGTTGGTGATCTTTTACGAGCAAATGTCCCCTGTAATAATTACAGTTTATAATATAATTATCAAGAAACCTGCTTTTGCAACTTAGTCCTCTCAATCTTTTAGAGAGTCCCCTATATAAGTACCATTCATGAATCTCACTCTCACTATCTGGCTTTGGTTGGCTTTCTAGAAAATGGGTGCACTTGATTACCTCTCCAACTTTTGCACTGTAACCAGCACTAGGAGCAAGCAGAAAGCAATGCAGGTAAGAATGAAGTATCAATATTGAATTCTTGAATTAATTGTTTGATTCCTTTAGCTAGCTAACAAGATATATATATATATATATATATATATATATATGGTATGTTGCAGACAGTTGAGATAAAAGTGAGAAAGGACTGCGATGGTTGCGAAGGAAGAGTGAGAAATGCAGTGAGTTCGTTAAAAGGAGTGAAATCAGTGGAGGTGACGAGAAAGCAGTAAGCGGATATGTGGATCCAAAGAAGGTGCTGAAGAGGGAAAGTAAAGAGCTGAGTTTTGGCCATATGTTTTTATACCTATCAAATAATTCATTTTAATTTTGCGACCAAAACTATTTTTGTAACTACCTGACATCTTTTTATATGTTCGGTTTTAGTTTCTATCGTTAGTGAGAGAGTTCATTAATTAGTGATACATGACAAACTAATAGTACGTATATCATCCGCTAAGTAATGATGTGAAAGACTAAGAAAGACCAATTAACAGAATGTGACATCATAGGAAAAGAAGAAGAAGAAATCTAGCTTTAAGTAAATAAACACCGAAACAATCAAGTACCAAATTAAACTTGTATTTAAACACAAAGATTATGTTTATGAAAGTAAAATCATATGGGTTAAAGCAGTGAAGTGAATATTTATAGCTAGGAAACAGGTAATGAAACAGAAGTCGAATCCAACAGATTAGAGATAGATATCTTGCTTAGTCATGAATGAGAACCACCCCGATTTTCTGCCATGCAGCTAGAACCTTGCTCTGGCTTCTATATTGACGCCCTTGCCGGTCACAGTAGTACTGCATGAGAGTGCACATATATGTACAACAATGTTTGAAATTGAAATTCTGCTACTGCTAGCGAGCTAGATTTATGTACACTTATAAATATATAAAATGATTAAACAATACGTACGTACCCTGCAGACCCTGCCCGACATCATGTGTCGTTCTTCTGCTACCCAACCGGGGAGCAGCCATTGATAGCCCGCTGATGTGTTGTCATGGATTGTACACAACGTCGGTTCATTTCCGCCGCGGGGCCGATAACAACGCCGTTTTATTTTGGATACGGTGTCCTTTGTTATCTCCGAGAATAATGTTTCATTCTTCTACCTCGTCCTGCCCTCACCATTGCTATTGTCCCCATCCTCATGACTCCCCATCATCTCAATCTTAATTTCACACTTTCTCCCTCTCAATAATTTATGCCTCACCGCTCTATATATATATATACATACATTCATTCTACAAATTGAATGGATACTTATTAGATCAAGAACCAGCGGGTATATGAATGAATCTGATGTAAACGTTTATGAAATTCCCTTTTACAAGAAAAAGAATGATTAAAATATTCTTAATTTTTTTTTCTTAAAAAATATAAACCAATGGATCCTAATTAAATTGACATCTTTTTAATGATAAACCTTTTTTGTTTTCCTTCTTACATCATCCCTCCGTTCCTGGTTATGTTTAATTTTTTTTTTAAGCAGTTTTTTATGTATTTGTCTGCTTGTGCTTAAAAAAATAAATTTTTACTTATTTTAAAAAATAAATCATATTTGTTTCTTATCTTAAAAAAACACTTATATAAAAAACTTATTTTAAATTTATTTTTTAAGTTTAAATAAATTAATCCTATATGATGTTCCAGAAAAAAAAAATATTTCAAAATATATGTAGTTTTAAAAAATTAATGCTGTTTGTATTAAATGTTTTTTTAAAAGACTATCCTTAGTCAAATATTTAGCGAGAGTATTATATATAGAGTAAATGAGTCAGTAATTATCAACATTAATTATAAATATGAAACTAATGAGTATTATAAAATATAAAGCTTATTTTTTTGAGAAGAAATATGAAGTTTCTTAAAGCATCCATAATTTCTTTTAAACACTTGAATACTAAAATTCATTCTAAGGCTGAGATTGTTAAAAATGAGTGTTTAACTTAATTTTTTTTATGGATCCTATAATACTTGAAAAATATATTACTCACGGTATAAATTTGTTAAGTAACCACATTTATATTAGCAATATGTCATGTCATCTACACCAATGAAAAAAAAAGTTAACTAGTGTTATTTAAATTTAAGTAATGTTGCTTAAAATTAAGCAACTCATGTAAAAGTACTCCATTGAAGCTCTTAATTAGGTAAAAAAATATTATTTTATTTTTATTACTAGTATTAATACTTAAAAGGAAATATTGGATATTTATTAACAGTAACGTTGTTGGTAATTTTAAAAATTAAGGTAATTAGCATTATAAAAATGTCAATAAAACAAATTGGATAGAAAAATGGTTATTAACATTTAT